>QNTS01000073.1:570623-621795 GCA_003317085.1 Hucho hucho | reverse complement strand
ATAATTTTCAAGACATCAAAGTAGGAATAGAACAAATATCGGAATATAACTTTAAATAAAATAAATCAATGTAGGCCACAGCAGAACACATACATGAACATATATAGGCCTCCTGCCTATGTGATAATATGAATCACATTTTCAGATTACAAACTTTTTCTGTGCTGTGAAGGTAAAGGGAAAAAATGTCCTACCTTAGTTTTCAAAACCTCCCACAATGACTCAAGTCCATTTAACTCCTGAGAGTCAACTTCTTGCTCAAAGCCGTAGTGGGCATGTGTCTGTGATGTTTAGCCTTCATCTAAGGCTGTTCTGAAGGCTGTTCTGGCTGTAGTGCTTTTTTGTTGTTGTCTTGTCTACAAGGCTTGCTGCCACCAAATGCGCCTTGTTTCAGGCATGTTCAAAAACCTATTTTCTGAGCGCTCTTATTTTTATTTTTTTTACGTCTGATGCATAGGATGTTCATTTACTGTAAATTCCACCCACTCTTTTGCTAGTTTAATTCCTCCAGTCGTTTCTAGACCCAAACTCCCTACCTGTTTGCATGTTGTAGAGCCCAACTTTGAATTATGGATGACAAGCCAGGGGTTATACATTTGCTTGTTGTTGAACTGCAAATGGCACCAGCTTCGAGCACTTATTCAGTGGATGCACTTATTGAGATTTGATACTCTTTATGGTTGTGTGGTAAGAGTGATATTTTGATTGTATGATTGAGAATGGGTTTACACTACACTTTTTATGAACGGACAAACATTGCGTGACTAAGGTCACTTGAGTTCCCTGAACTCCTTTACCGGACTGGACTCTTTTAGGCCTGAGGTACAGGACTTTTCTGGAGGATCCAGAGCTCATTATTTGTTATTATTAATATTATTATTATGTGTTTGATCATTTATGTTGCTAATACAACCCACACAAAAGAACACATTTGTTTTTAAGTTATTTCCAATGTTTTAAGGGTTTGTGAAAAGGATATTACCATACTGACTTTTACATGAGTCCTTTGTATTGGTGTAGACTTGACGGACCAGACGGGACTCATTCCCTCCCAAACCAAAAGGAGAAATCAATATTTTCCCTGGGAGGCACAACCTACCTGGCACCCCTACAAACAATAACCTCAAGTCAAAACCGTTACACTAACTGACCACCACTACCAAGACCTGTGTCAATAGCAGTTACTTACCCCACTGGCCCTTCCCATAACCTCTATGTACAAATAAAAGAGCAGGTCTGGAATCAGTGTGGCAGGTTAGGCTGATTACATAGAAGGATCACCGCGCTTTTACATGAGGGTCTTTCTGGGGGGTGGGAGAAATAATGAGGAGGCAACTTGATTTAATGCTGATTGCTTTTATTAGAATGTCTACAGTGAGAAAAGTGAAATAATAAATCATTCATGCAGCGAAAGGTACTGGATCTGGGCAAATAGGTGCCGAAACAAACAAAGTCAAATCTGAGAGGTGCTGGATCCTGATAATGCTGTGAATGTTGTGCAAGGTGCTGAAGATGCTGATTTTGATATGCATGCATGAGCGAGGTGATGCGCCTATTCTCAAATGTTTATGACTGATCCCCTGGGACTGCCACGCAGAGCTCAGAAGAAATATCAGCACACAAAGAGAAGCAGGAGATTTAACTTCACTAATCTTCTAGACTTTTCCCTTTTAGTTAATTGTCAACGTTTCCCTTTACTGTGGAAATTGTGATAGAAGCAACACAATATTAGCCACTTTCAATGCAACATACCGAAACAAAACAAACTATGCAAGAGATTTTGTTGTAGGCCTATATGCAAATAGACTATTGCCATATGGATCTGTGCCATTTACTTTGAACTGGACTGTGTTTACAGCTGTGGTTGTTAGTAGATGCGCTTGTTGTGAGATCAAATCAAGAGCTGCATGTAGCCATCAATCAATGTTTTTGATTTTTATTTTATTTATAAAGCTGTTCTTACATAAGCTGATGTCACAAAGTGCTGTACAGAAACTCAGCCTAAAACCCCAAACAATGCAGGTGTAGAAGCACGGTGGCTAGGAAAAACTCCCTAGAAAGGCCGGAACCTAGGAAGAAACCTAGAGAGGAATCAGGCTATGAGGGGTGGCCAGGTCAGCACCTCAGGAATAAATGTCAGTTTACTCCTGCTGTCTCTAGAGAGTTGAAAACAGCAGGTCTGAGACAAGGTGGCACGTGAACAGGTCAGGGTTCTATAGCCACAGGCAGAACAGTTGGAGCAGCAGCACGACCAGGTGGACTGGGGACAGCAAGATATCATCAGGCCAGGTAGTCCTGAGGCATGGTCCTAGGGCTGTGAGAGAGAGAGAGGGAGAGAAAATACTTCAATTCACATAGGACACCGGATAAGACAGGAGAAAAACAGACTGACCCTAGCCCCCCCCCGACACAAACTATTACAGCAGTGTGGAGGCTGAGACAGGAGGGGTCGGGAGACACTCTGGCCCTGTCCGACGATACCCCCGGACAGGGCCAAACAGGCAGGAGCACAGCCCCCACACCACTAGAGGAATATCTTCAACCACCAACTTACTATCCTGAGACAAAGCCCACGAAGATCTCCCCCACGGCACGAACCCAGGGGGGGCATCAAAACCCGGACAGGAAGGTCACGTCAGTGACTCAACCCACTCAAGTGACGCACCCCGCCTAGGGACGGCATGGAAGAGCACCAGTAAGCCAGTGACTCAGCCCCTGTAATAGGGTTTGAGGCAGAGAATCCCAGTGGAGAGAGGGGAATCGGCCAGGCAGAGATAGCAAGGGCGGTTCGTTGCTCCAGTTCCTTTCCGTTGACCTTCACACTCCTGGGCCAGACTACACTCAATCATAGGACCTACTGAAGTGATGAGTCTTCAATAAAGACTTAAAGGTCGAGACTGAATCTGCGTCTCTCACATGGATAGGCAGACCATTCCATAAAAATGTAGTTCTATAAGAGAAAGCCCTGCCTCCAGCTGTTTGTTTAGAAATTCTAGGGACAGTAAGGAGGCCTGCGTCTTGTGACCGTAGCGTACGTGTAGGTATGTACGGCAAGACCAAATCTGAAAGACAGGTAGAAGCAAGCCCATGTACTGCTTTGTAGGTTAGCATAAAAACTTTGAAATCAGCCCTAGCCTTAACAGGAAGCCAATGTAGAGAGGCTAGCACTGGAGTAATATGATCACATTTTTTGGTTCTAGTCAAGATTCTAGCAGTCGTGTTTAGCACTAACTGAAGTTTATTTAGTGCTTTATCCGGGTAGCCGGAAAGTAGAGCATTGCAGTTGTCTAACCTAGAAGTGACAATAGCATGGATACATTTTTCTGCATCATTTTTGGACAGAAAGTTTCAGATTTTTGCAATGTTACGTAGATGGAAAAAAGCTGTCCTTGCAACAGTCTTGATATGTTCGTCAAAAGAGATCAGGGTCCAGAGTAACGCCGAGGTCCTTCACAGTTTTATTTAAGACGACTGTACAACCATCAAGATTAATTCAACAGAAGATCTCTTTCTTTCTTGGGACCTAGAACTAGCATCTCTGTTTTGTCCGAGTTTAAAAGTAGAACATTTGCCGCCATCCACTTCCTTATGTCTGAAACAGGGGGGCAATTTTGGGGCTTCAACATGTTTCATCAATGTACAGCTGTGTGTCGTCCGCATAGCAGTGAAAGTTAACATTATGTTTCCGAATGACATCACCAAGAGGTAAAATATATAGTGAAAACAGTAGTGGTCCTAAAACGGAGCCTTGAGGAACATCGAAATTTACATTTGATTTGTCAGAGGACAAACCATCTACAGAGACAAACTGATATTTCCGACAGATAAGATCTAAACCAGGCCAGAACTTGTCCGTGTAGACCAATTTGGGTTTCCAATCTCTCCAAAAGACTGTGGTGATCGATGGTATCAAAATCTGAGCTTTGGAGGAATATGCAGATTTAAAGAAGAGTCCGTAATTTGCTTTCAAATGATCATGATTTTTTTTCTCAAAGAAGTTCATGAATGTATCACCGCTGAAGTGAAAGCCATCCTCTCTTGGGGAATACTGCTTTTTAGTTAGCTTTGCGACAGAATAAAAAATACATTTTGGATTGTTCTTATTTTCCTCAATTAATAGGATGATCGAGCAGCAGTGAGGGCTCTTCGATACTGCACGGTACTGTCTTTCCAAGCTAGTTGGAAGACTTCCAGTTTGGTGTAGCACCATTTCCATTCCAGTTTTCTGGAAGCTTGCTTCAGAGCTTGTGTATGTGTGTATACCAGGGAGCTAGTTTCTTATGACAAATGTTTTTTGTTTTTAGGGGTGCGACTGCACCTAGGGTATTACGCAAAGTTAAATTGAGTTCCTCAGGTGGTTAACTGATATTTGTACTCTGACGTCCTTGGGAAGGGCATCTAGGAATCTTTGGGTTGTCCCGAGAATTTATAGCACGGCTTTTGAGGATCCTTGGTTGGGGTATGAGCAGATTATTTGTTAAGATCCACAACATTTATTCCCCGGGACAAAACTAGGTCCAGAGTAGGACTGTGGCAGTGAGTAGGTCTGGAGACATGATGGACAAAACCCACTGAGTCGATGATGGCTCCGAAAGCCTTTTGGAGTGGGTCCGTGAACTTTTCCATGTGAATATAAAAGTCACCAAAAATGTGAATATTATCTGCCATGACTACAAGGTCCGATAGAAATTCAGGGAACTCAGTGAGGAACACTGTATTTGGCCCAGGAGGCTCGTAAACAGATTTCATGACTAGAAGCTCAAAAGACGAAAACACAGTATTCTTTTTTGTAAAATTTGCTTTTTTGGTAAAACCTCCGCCTTTGCGGGATGTGCTGGGGATTTGGTCACTAGTGTAACCAGGTGTGGCCTCATTTAACACAGTAAATTAATCAGGCTTGTCGACAGCGGGACACCTGTCGACAACTTCCATTGAAATTGGAGGGCGCGCAATTCAATGGATATTAAACATTTAGGTACATACAAGTGTCTTATATTGGTTAAAAGCTTAAATTCTTGTTAACCTAACTGCATTGTCCAATTTACAATAGGCGTTTACAGCGAAAGCATTCCAAGCGATTGTTTGAGGATGGCGCCCCACAAAATATTTTTCAACCAGCACAGGTTTCATTAATTCACAAATAGCGATTAAATATTCACTTACTTTTTGAAAATCTTCCTCTGATTTGCAATCAAATCAAATTTTATTTGTCACATACACATGGTTAGCAGATGTTAATGCGAGTGTAGCAAAATGCTTGTGCTTCTAGTTCCGACCATGCAGTAGTATCTAACAAGTAATCTAACAATTTCACAACAACTACCTTATACACACAAGTGTAAAGGAATGTATACGAGTATGTACATATAAATATATGGATGAGCGATGGCTGACCGGCATAGGCAAGATGCAGTAGATGGTATAGAGTACAGTATATACATATGAGATGAGTAATGTAGGATATGTAAACATTATATAAGTGGCATCGTTTATTGTGGCTAGTGATACATTTATTACATCCACTTTTTAATTATTAAAGTGGCTAGAGATTTGAGTCGATGGCCGAACGGCATAGGCAAGATGCAGTAGATGGTAATGAGTACTGTATATACATATGAGATGAGTAATGTCGGATATGTAAACATTATATAAAAAATTGTTTAAAGTGGCTAGTGATACATTTGTTACATCCAATTTTCAATTATTTAAAGTGGCTAGAGATTTAAGTCAGTATGTTGGCAGCAGCCACTCAATGTTAGTGATGGCTGTTTAACAGTCTGATGGCCTTGAGATAGAAGCTGTTTTTCAGTCTCTCGGTCCCAGCTTTGATGCACCTGTACTGACCTCGCCTTCTGGATGATAGCGGGGTGAACAGGCAGTGGCTCNTGTGCAGTCCTCACTACCCTCTGGAGAGCCTTACGGTTGTGGGCGGAGCAGTTGCCGTACCAGGCGGTGATACAGCCCGACAGGATGCTCTCGATTGTGCATCTGTAGAAGTTTGTGAGTGTTTTTGGTGACAAGCCGAATTTCTTCAGCCTCCTGAGGTTGGAGAGGCGCTGTTGCGCCTTCTTCACCACGCTGTCTGTGTGGGTGGACCATTTCAGTTTGTCCGTGATGTGTACGCCGAGGAACTTAAAACTTTCCACCTTCTCCACTACTGTCCCGTCGATGTGGATAGGGGGGTGCGCCCTTTGATGTTTCCTGAAGTCCACGATCATCTCCTTTGTTTTGTTGACGTTGAGTGTGAGGTTATTTTCCTGACACCACACTCCGAGGGCCCTCACCTCCTCCCTGTAGGCCGTCTCGTTGTTGTTGGTAATCAAGCCTACCACCATAGTGTCGTCAGCAAACTTGATGATTGAGTTGGAGGCGTGCTTGGCCACGCTGTCATAAATAAAATCCTTTTGTTAGATAAAATCCTTCTTTATATCCCCAAAAGTCAGTTTAGTTGGCACCATCGATTTGAGTAATCCACTCGTTCAACATGCAGAGAAAGGAATCCAAAAAGCTACCGCTAAACTTTGTTAAAACAAGTCAAAATACATTTCTGTTTAATCCTCAGGGACCCTTAAATGTAATTAAACTATAATATTTCATACGAAAAGAAGTATGTTCAATAGGAAACCGATTTTAGCAGGTGCATGTCCTCTTCATCGCACGTGCACAGACTGATTTCCAACTGTGTTCCTGTATCAAAGAAAGAAACAAGCCTGAAACCTTGAACAAAGACTGACATCTAGTGGAAGCCATAGGAATTGCAATCTAGGAGCTGGATTTAACTTTTTCCCTATACGTTCTAATGGAAGAGCATTGGCTCTCAAATAAATAATTTCCGGTTGTTTTTTCTTTGGATTTTCTCCTACCATATCTATTGTGTTATAGTCTCCTACATTATTTTAACATTTCTACAAACTTCAGCGTCTTCTTTCCAATGGTACCAATTACATGCATATCCTGGCTTCTGGCCCTGAGTAACAGGCAGTTTACTTTGGGCACGTCAGTCAGGCTGAAATTCAGAAAAAAGGACCCTAGCCCTAACAAGTTAAGCCATGTTTCAGTCATGCCAATCACATCAAGATTATGATCAGTGATTAGTTCATTGACTATAACTGTCTTGGAAGTGAGGGATCTAACATTAAGTAGCTCTATTTTGAGAGGTGAGATATCATAATCTCTTTCAATAATGGCAGGGATGGAGGAGGTCTTTATTCCAATGAGATTGCTAAGGCGAACACCGCCATGTTTAGTTGTGCCCAACCTAGATTGAGGCACAGACACTGTCTCAATGGGGATAGCTGAGCTGACTACACTGACTGTGCTAGTGGCAGACTCCACTAAGCTGGCAGGCTGGCTAACAGCCTGCTGCCTGGCCTGCACCCTCTCTCTTTGTGGAGCTAGGGGAGTTAGAGCCCTGTCTATGTTCGTAGATAAGATGAGAGCACCCCTCCAGCTAGGAGTTAGTTATTAGCCCAGTTAGTTATTAGCGAAGTTAGTTATTAGCCCAGTTATGGATAATTTGTACTCAGCAATAGGGGAGTGATTGCTTCCTACAAGAGTACAAAGTGTACATTTCTAGACATATTTGAAAAGCAAGTCAGGTAAAGAGCTTTTTTTGTCTTAAAGAGGCAGTGTTGTTGAGTGTTTGTAAGTGGAAGTGACTTTCTTTGTGTTTTAGGTATTTGGGGAAGCTGAATATTTGAAATACCAGGATGCTCTCAATTAACTGGCTGATGTGTAAGTATTATTACAAAAATGAATGTGTTTTCTCAACAAATAAATATATCAGTACGAAGAGAGGTCTTTGGTCCTCAACTCATCATCATGTTACAGAAATCTTCACTCTCACTTTATCATGCCATTTAATTTGAGTTTGACACTACCCTCTCTCTTCTCCCTTCAGTGTGAAAGCCTACTCCAGCACCACCAGTCTGGACCAGCATCAACAGCCAAGGACATGACGGGCTCCTCAGCCCGCAGGACCCCCTCCACCATGCAGGTCACCTAGCTGCCCTCCACCAGCCAGCAGAGCAAGAGGCCAAAGCACTTCCTGGAGCTCAAGAGCTTCAAGGACAACTACAACACACTGGAGAGCACCCTGTGAGAGGTGACTGTTGTGCAGTGTTGGGGTCAGTTCCATTTCAATTCCTTGTTTAATCCATAGGAATTGTATTCGATAGCAATATATTGGAAGTGTGATGGAATTGACCCCAGCTTCACTATGGGGACTACCAAAAACATAGTAACAGAGTAAGCATGTAGTGTATATACCATAAAGCTTGTGGAAGTTCGCATTGCATGCACTTTTTACTTTATTTCCACTGGACATGAAGACCATTGTCCCATAAGACAAAGCATGTGAATGGAGTCATATCATCATATCAGGCTCTTTATCCAGGAATCTATTATGAGTCAATGGTACTTCATTGTATTTGTGCTGACACATACGCTACTGACCAAGACTGTTGTACCACAAAAATGTTAATTTCCCCTACACTTGAATTGTCAACTTCACATGTGTATATATTGAATGATTATTTGTAAAGATGAAGAAAATACATTTATGAATTTCACAATTTATTTCAATTATGTTTCTTTCAATTATGTAGTGATGTGCTCATGTTTTGATTAAAACATGGAATGGAACACCCCATCGGTGTGTTTTGATTCTTTCACTAGATGGCATTAGCAAGTTAGAGAGCAACTTGGTCCACTGCATTTATTCAAGGAAAGGGGCTTAGAAAGTATGTAAGGTGATCAATCAGTATGAAGGGTGATCATTGGCAGTTCGAAAATGCAAAGCTTAACGCCTCACACTGACAGCATCATTGCATTTTGGTACACCAGAATACATTAATTTCCAATGGAATGCTGTGTTTGCCTTGCAGCACTGCGTTGGAGGCATTTGCAGTGCGTTGTGCGGTGCATACGTTCGATTTGGTCACCACACCTTATTCTTGGATTTTCAGCAATGAAGAACCAAATTAATTTTTGTTAAGTTGACAATTTTAATGCTGAAAATAGAGAAATGGTATGGACAAATTATAGGCACCCTGGAGCTATTACAGTGCATTCATTGTCACGATCTTCAGAAGGGACAGACCAAGGCGCAGCGAGGTATCCAGTATACATGCTTTATTTATCAACGTAACTGGCACAAAACAACAAAACGAACGAAAAAACAAAAGATCATAACATAGACTAGCCACTTTCGCTATGAAACAAACAATAACCCACAAAATCCTATAGAAAAACCCCAAACATATATATGGTTCCAATTAGAGACAACGATACACAGCTGCCTCTAATTGGGAACCATACCCCAACATAGATATACAACACCTAGAACAAAAAACCATACACCAAAAAACGAAACTAAACACGCCAGCCTATAACTATCAGGCCTGAACGTGACATTCATAAAGTAGTCAGACCCCTTGACTTTTTCCACATTTTGTTACGTTACAGCCTTATTCTAAGATTGAGGGGGGAAAAAACAATTTAATCAATCTACACACAAAACCCCATAATGAAGAGCAAAAACAGTTTTTTAGAAATTTTTGCTAATTTATATATTTTTTAAATTACATAAGTATTCAGACCCTTTACTCAGTACTTTGTTGAAGCCCCTTTGGCAGCAATTACAACCTCGTCTTTTTTTGGTATGACGCTACAAACTTTATTTGGGGAGTCTCTCCCATTCTTCTCTGCAGATCCTCTCAAGCTCTCAGGTTGAATGGGGAGCATCACTGCACAGCTATTTTTCAGGTCTCTCCAGAGATGTTAGATCGGGTTGAAGTCTGGGCTCTGGCTGGGCCACTCCGGCGTTGTCTTGGCTGTGTGCTTAGGGTCGTTGTCCTGTTGGAAGGTGAACCACCCTGGTCAGAGGTCCTGAGCGCTCTGGAGATTTAATCAAGGATCTCTATACTTTGCTCAGTTCATCTTTCCCTCTATCCTGACTAGTCTCCAAGTGCCTGCCGCTGAAAACATTCCCACTGCGTGATGCTGCCACCACCATGCTTCACTGTAGCGATGGTGCCAGAATTCCTTCAACCTCATGGCTTGATTTTTGCTGAGATACACTGTCAACTGTGGGACCTTTTATAGACAGGTGTGTGCCTTTCTAAATCATGTCCAATCAATTGAATTTCCCACAGGTGGACTCCAATCAAGTTGTAGAAACATCTCAAGGATGATTAACGGAAACAGGATGCACCTGAAATCAATTTTTTAGAGTCTCATACCTTCGCAGGAGTGGGTTCGGGACAAGTTTATGAATGTCCTTGAGTGGCTCAGCCAGAGCCCGGACTTGAACCCGATCGAACATCTCTGGAGAGATCTGAAAGTAGCTATGCAGAGATGCTTCCCATCCAACCTGACAGAGCTTGAAGACTCGAGGCTGTAATCGCTGCCAAAAGTGCTTCAACAAAGTAATGTATTTGCATTTATAAAAACCTGTTTTTGCTTTGTCATTATGGGGTATTGTGTGTAGATTGATTAAATTGTTTTATTTCCTCATCAATTTTAGAATAAGGCTGTAACGTAACAAAATGTGGAAAAAGTCAAGGCATCTGAATACTTTCCGAATACACTGTACATGCGTAGACAGACTACTTAAACTCACATACTATTCTCTCCCTCTCCCAGGCCTTCACCTCAATGACTGATTAAAGAAAGTGACTTGTTGCCTTGCATTGTTTAAGGTTTTATCAGCTTACTGTGGGCAAAAGAGCAGAAATATATCATAAGACATAAGGTGTACAAAGATTTTCTTCCACTTCCTTGGCCCTCTTTTCTATCCTCAAACATCATACTGTATTGCTGTTGTGTTGTTCATGAAAATAACCTTCACACATTGACTGAATTCCAAGACAGGTGAGTCACATGTGAAGAACTATTATGAGCCAGTTTTCCAGACACAGATCAGGCCTAGCACAGGACTAAAATGCATACTCCCGGAATAGGTTTAATCTGTGTCTGGGAAATTGGCCCAATAGAGATAAGAGACAGGAAGATGGTGTTGTCAGCTGTAGATGGTCTGGAGTTTGGGTTTCCATTCTTTGGTGGGCGGAGAGGCGGGCTTCTGACCCTCCAGGAGGTACTCCATCTGGTCACACATCGGTGTTCTGGAGAGGGGTGAAAAGTCATTCAGAGAGAGGGACCTAACAAGGGGACCCCTATCCCTCAAAAACATGCACACACACCACAACACAGCTGTATGAGTTCTGACTTCAGCTTCCAGAAAATCCACCTTCTCTGGATCCCTGATCACTTGATCTCTCTCCTGGATCACTGTTCGTGAGTTCTGCAGCTGTAACACTCACAAAACAAATACTCTTAGTGGCAATACAAATTGTGAACCCTTTGGAATTACCTGGATTTCTGCAAAAATTGGTCATCAAATTTGATCCGATCGATCATCTAAGTCACAACAGACAAACAGTGTGCTTAAACTAATAACACAGAAGTTGTATTTCTTGTCTATATTGAATACATCATTTAAACATTCACAGTGTAAGTATCATGACACTAGGCAGGACCCAAATGCAGACACAGGAGGCAGATCGTTGGAGTTTAGGATGTTTAATGAATCCAAAGGGAATAGGCAAGAGAATGGTCGTGGACAGGCAAAAGGTCATAACCAGATCAGAGTCCAGGAAGTACAGAGTGGCAGGCAGGCTCGAGGTCAGGGCAGGCAGAATGGTCAGGAAGGCAGGTACAGAGTCCAGAACAGGCAAGGGTCAAAACCGGGAGGACTTTAAAAAAAAAAGATTAAAAAAAGGAGAAAAGGCAAAGCAGGAAACTGGGAAAAACCACTGGTAAGTTTGGACATACAAGACGAACTGGCACAGAGAGACAGGAAACAGGGATAAATACACTGGGGAAAACAAGCGACACCTGGAGGGGGTGGAGACAATAACGAGGACAGGTGAAACAGATCAGCGTGTGACAGTAGGTTGGAAAAAGTATGTGAACCCCTAGGCTAATGACTTCTCCAAAAGCTAATTGGAGTCAGAAGTCAGCTAACCTGGAGTCCAATCAATGAGACGAGATTGGAGATGTTGGTTCGAGCTGCCTTGCCCTATAAAAAACATTCACAAGAAGCATTGCCTGATGTGAACCATGCCTCGAACAAAAGAGATCTCAGAAGACCTAAGATTAAGAATTGTTGACGTGCATAAAGCTGGAAAGGGTTACTAAAGTATCTCTAAAAGCCTTGATGTTCATCAGTCTACGGTAAGACAAATTGTCTATAAATTGAGAAAGTTCAGCACTGTTGCTACTTTCCCTAGGAGTGGCCATCCTGCAAAGATGACTGCAAGAGCACAGAGCAGAATGCTCAATGAGGTTAAGAAGAATCCTAGAGTGTCAGCTAAAGTTTAAGAACACGCTAACACGCTAGCATAAATCCATAACCAACGCGGGTCTCAAAACGCATAAAATCGCTAATATAAAATCCCCTACCTTTCGAAGAACTTCTGCTGAGGGCTTCCCAAGTGTCCAACGAAGACATCCAATGGTTCTTTTGTTAGAAAAAGTCATTTATTATATCCATAAATCTGTTTGGTTGGCGCGTTATGATCATAAAATCCACCGTTGAGTCGCCCATTGAACCGTGAAGAGAACGCGTTCAAATTATACCTATACACTTTCTACAAACAAATCAAACATCATTTTTTATGTATCCTTAAGTATCCTTTTGTGTATTTTTGCTGTAATATTTCAAACGGACGATAACGTGAACGATAGGAAAGGAAAATAAAGTGGTGCGCGTTCACAATCTCGCGCCCGCCAAACCTTGTTTACAAAAGTGGTCCTCTGACTTCTTCCTGTTCCTATCCGTTCTGGTCACTCCTAGAATTCCCAGTCTTTGACTGTTGGCATCTAGTGGAAGCCATAGGTACTGCAGTCTCAGTCCTACATAACATTGTATGCAATAGGCACAATGGAGAAGATGCTCATTTACAAAAAACACAGCAAATCCGGATGGATTTTACTCGGGTTTTCACCTGCTATATCAGTTCTGTTATACTCACATACATTATTTTAACACTCTTAGAAACTTCAGAGTGTTTCCTATCCAATAGTACTAATTATGTGCATATCCTATTTTCTGGGCCTGAGTGGCAGGAATTTTACTTTGGGCACGCCAGACTCTCCAAAACAGTCACCTATGCAGCCGCTCCCTAAGAAGTTAAGAATCCAACCCTTGTTTTCAATTTTCGCCTAAAATGACATACCCAAATCTAACTGCCTGTAGCTCAGGACCTGAAGCAAGGATATGCATATTCTCACCGATCCTGTAGAAGTTAATAACAGAAGACCAAATAACTCCCTACTTCAATTTCAATTTTGGAATCATAGTTGATTAGCTAGCTAGTTGGTTAACTAGTTTCGATAGTGAAAAATGATCAAACTTACCTCTTTAATTTTGTCAGCAATCATTCTTCTTCTTCTATGATATCATGGTGGTCCGCAAACAAAAATTTAAAGTGCATGCCTTCACCTACTGTGGTGGAATGTACACTCAATCATGATCTGCCCAATTCTGTACTACCATTAAAATTAAATTCAAAACCAAATAAATCCCACATTTCTACCAATCTATTTTACGGCCTCTACATATGATACATCATGACTGATCCTATATCTCTGAGCCTTTCTCTGTACATGGCATCCACCAAATGCTGCACTGTGTTTTCCCCCACAATTACAGCACTTAACCTTAACATTGCTTCCACATTCACCATAATCATGTGTCCCTCCACACATCTTTGCTGTCCTTTACACTGAACAGCTACATGTCCCATTCTTTGGCATTTAAAACACCGCAGTGCATACAGCTACAACTCTCTTTACTGTTCGTAAGCCAACATAACAGGAGGCCTTTCTTTCTGACTAGATCGGCGGGCAAAGACAGTACCAAAAGATTATGGATATACTGCCAAGACACATGTCTCTCCGCCCTAACAATGGGAGTCGTTGTCCACAAAGCGGCAAGGCGGGCTGTCTAGCTGCCACCTATCCTTTCTCTCAGCCATCATTCACCTTTCACTGTCCCCTTTCTTCTCTATGGTCAAAAATTCAGTTAGAGCAGTCAAGCTGTGATTGGTCCAAAAACCTGACCAATTGCGTTTTTCAGTAGACTGTTACAGGCTATGTTCATTGGCAAAAATGTCTCTTAGCCCTGGGCTAAGGTGCAGTGTGAACACGCCTTGAGTGGCTTAGCTACCTTATTGTTGTTATTATTTTGTCTGGCGACCATCTGTTCCCTCAGTCTTCAGACAGTACCGAACCTAAAGAGAAAGACGCAATACATAACACGCACACAATAAATAATTTACAGCAAATACACACATGCACATGCACACAGAAGCACGCACACACACACTAGAAATACTTTGATTGGAATGGCATTGGAGGAAACGGCTGTCGATTTATGGGCTCCTAACCAATTGTGCTATGTTGTGTGTTTTTTTCCATTGTTTAACTTATTTTGTACATAATGTTGATGCTACCGCCTCTTATGACCGAAAAGAGCTTCTGGATATCAGAACAGCGATTACTCTCCTCGAACTGGATAAATCATTTTAATGAGTCTGAAGCGAAGAATATAATGCTGGTCCCAGCAAGGTCCAAATCCCTGTCATTCGCATGAAGAAAAGAAGGAAATACAGGGGGCGGAGATCAGGGTGCCTTGTGACAATGTGTTGGCAAGTGGGAAACCCGCCTCAACCATCCATTCTATTGGCCAACGTGCAATCACTGGAGAATAAACTAGATGAGCTCCATTCAAGCCTATCCTACCAACGGGACATTAAAAACTGTAATATCTTATGTTTCACAAATCATGGCAGAACGACGACACGGATAATATACAATCGGCTGTGTTTTCCGTGCATCGACAGGACAGAACAGCTACGTCCGGTAAGACGAGGGGTTGGGGTGTGTGTCTATTTGTCAATATCTAATATTAAGGTAGTCTCGAGGTATTGCTCACCTGAGCTAGAGTATCTCATGATAAGTTGTAGACCACACTATCTACCAAGAGCATTTTCATCTATATTTTTTGTAGCCGTCAATTTATCACCACAAACCACAAACGCTGGCACTGACTGCACTCAATGAGCTGTATAAGGCTATAAGCAAACAAGAAAATGTTCAATCAGAAGCGGCGCTTCTAGTGGCCCGGGGACTTTAATGCAGGATAACATAAATCCGTTTAATCTACCAGCATGTCACATGTGCAACCAGAGGGGAAAAAACTCTAGACCACCTTTACTCAACACATAGAGACACATACAAAGCTCTCCCTCACCCTCCATTTGTTAAATCTGATCCTTATTCTATCCTCCTGATTCCTGCTTACAAGCAAAATCTAAAGCAGGAAGTACCAGTGACTCGCTCAATACAGAACTGGTCAGATGACGCGGATGCTACTCTACAGGACTGTTTTGCTAGCATAGACTGGAATATGTTCCGGGATTCATCCAAATACATTGTGGAGTATACCACCTCAGTCAACGGCTTTATCAATAAGTGTATCGACGACGTCGTCCCTACAGTGACCGTACGTACATACCCCAACCAGAAGCCATGGATTACAGACAACATCCGCAATGAGCTAAAGGCTAGAGCTGCCGCTTTCAAGGAGCGGGACACTAACGTTTATAAGAAATCCCCCTATGCCCTCAGACGAACCATCAAACAGGCAAAGCATCAATAGAGGATTAAGATTGAATCCTACTACCCCGGCTCTGACGCTCGTCGGATGGGGCAGGGCTTGCAAACTATTACAAACTACAAAGGACAACCCAGCCGCGAGCTGCCCAGTAACGCAGGCCTACCAGACGGGCTAAATGCCTTCTATGCTCGCTTCGAGGCAAGCGACACTGAAGCATGCATGAGAGCACAAGCTATTCCGGATGACTGTGTGATCATGCTCTCCTTAACCGATGCGAGCAAGAACTTTAAACAGGTCAACATTCACAAGGCCGCGGGCCAGACGGATTACCAGGACGTGTACTCAGAGCATGCGAGGACCAACTGGCAAGTGTCTTCACTGACATTTACAACCTTTCCCTGACCGAGTCTGTAATACCTACAGTAGCCATGACGTTCTTTGAAAGGCTGATCATCAACACCATCATCCCGGAAACCCTAGACCCACTCCAATCCGCATTCCGCCCCAACAGATCCACAGATGACGCAATCTCAATGGCACTCCACACTGCCCTTTCCCACTTGGACAAAAATAACAACTATGTGAGAATGCTGTTCATTAACTACAGGTCAGCGTTCAACACCATAGGGCCCACAAAGCTCATCACTAAGCTATTCACATTGACGGGGCTGTAGTGGAGCGGGTCGAGAGATTCAAGTTCCTTGGCGTCCAAATCACCAACAAACTATCATGGTCCAAACACACCAAGAAAGTCGTGAAGAGGGCACGACAACACCTAATCCCCCTCAGGAGACTGAAAAGATTTGGCATGGGTCGCCACATCATCAACAGTTCTACAGCTGCACCACCGAGAGCATCCTGACCAGTTGCATCATCGCCTGGTATGGCAACTGCTCGGCATCCGACAACAAGGGGCTACAGAGGGTAGTACGTACAGCCCAGTACATCACTGGAGCCAAGCTTCCTGCCACCCAGGACCTATACACTAGGCGGTGTCAGAGGAAGGCCCAAATAATTGTCACAGACTCCAGTCACCCAAGTCATAGACTGTTCTCTCTACTACCACACGGCAAGCGGTACCGGAGCGCCAAGTCTAGGTCCAAAAGGCTCCTTAACACCTTCTACCCCCAAGCCATAAGACTGCTGAACAATTAATCAAATGGACACGTATTTTTTGTCCATTAAAAGAACATCAAATTTATCAGAAATACAGTGTAGACATTGTTAATGTTGTAAATGACTATTGTAGCTGGAAACAACTGATTTTTAATGGAATATCTACATAGGCGTACAGAGGCCCATTATCAGCAACCATCACTCCTGTGTTCCAATGGCACCTTGTGTAAGCTAATCCAAGTTGATCATTTTAAAATGGCTAATTGATCATTAGAAAACCCTTTTGCAATTATGTTAGCACAGCTGATAAATGTTGTCCTGATTAAATAAGCAGTAAAATTGTCCTTCTTTAGACTAGTTGAGTATCTGGAGGTTCAGCATTTGTGGGTTTGATTACAGGCTCAAAATGGCCAGAAACAAAGCACTTTCTTCTGAAACTCGTCAGTCTATTCTTGTACTACTCCCTTTACAGAACAGTGCAAACTGGCTCTAACCAGAATAGAAAGAGGAGTGGGAGGCCCCGGTGCACAACTGAGTCAGTGGACAAGTACATTAGTGTCTAGTTTGAGAAACAGACGCCTCACAAGTCCTCAACTGGCAGCTTCATTAAATAGTACCCGCAAAACACCAGTCTCAACGTCAACAGTGAAGAGGCGACTCTGGGATGCTGGCCTTCTAGGCAGAGTTGCAAAGAAAAATCCATATCTCAGACTGGCCAATAAAAAGAAAAGATTAAGATGGGTCAAAGAACACAGACACTGGACAGAGGAACTCTGCCTCGAAGGCCAGCATCCCGGAGTCGCATCTTCACTGTTGACATTGAGCTGCCAGTTGAGGTGCCCAATCTGCCAGGGCACCAAGGCCATCTGCTAGGTCACTAAAGCCATTAACCAAAATTCAATTGATTTGGAAACCGAAAAACACTGGCTAGTGTATGTAAATGTACATAATTAATTAGCCAAATTGTTGGTGATAGCCTATGCTTATTGGTAGTCTATCATGTCCAGACTGATGCTGACTGGAGGTATGCTCCTGAAAATGTAGCCAAACATTATTGAGACTTTTAATTACATAGCCTTTTTCCACATCAAATTAATTCAAATGTCATATGCGCCGAATACAGCCGGCGTAGATCTTACTGTGAAATGCAAAACAGTGCCTTCGGAAAGTATTCATACCCCATGACTTTTTCCGCATTTTGTTACGTTACAGCCTTATTCTAAAATTGATTAAATAAATAAAATCCACAGCAATTTGCAGACAATACCCCATAATGACATAGCGAAATCAGGTTTTAGAAACATTTAGCAAATGTATTAAATGAAAAACAAAAACGAAATATCACTTTTACATAAGTATTCAGACCCTTTGCTATGAGACTCAAAATTGAGCTCAGGTGCATTTTGTTTCCATTGGTCATACTTGAGAAATTTCTACAACTTGATTGGAGTCCACATGTGGTAGATTCAATTGATTGGTCATGATTTGGAAACGCACACACCTGACTATATAAGGTCCCATAGTTGACAGAGAATGTCAGAGCAAAAACTAAGCCATGAGGTCAAAGGAATTGTCCATAGAGATCAGAGACAGGATTGTGTCGAAGCACAGATCTGGGGAAGGGTACCAAAACATTTCTGCAGCATTGAAGGTCCCCAAGAACACAGTGGCCTCTATCGTTCTTAAATGCAAGAAGTTTGGAACCAGCAAGCCTCTTACTAGAGTGGACGCCCGGCCAAACTCTGCAATAGGGGAGAAGGGCCTTGGTCAGGGAGGTGACCAAGAACCCGATGGTCACTCTGACAGAGCTCTAGAGTTCCTCTGTGGAGATGGGAGAACCTTCCAGAAGGACAACCATCTCTGCAGCACTCCACCAATCAGGCCTTTATGGTAAAGTGGCCAGACGGAAGCCACTCCTCAGTAAACCTCACATGACAGCCTGCTTGGAGTTTGCCAAAAGGCACCTAAAGACTCTCAGACCATGAGAAACAACATTCTCTGGTCTGATGAAACCAAGATTCAACTCTTTGGCCTGAATGCCTAGCGTCATGTCTGGAGGAAACCTGGCACCATCCATACGGTGAAGCATGGTGGTGGCAGCATCATGCTGTGGGGAAGGTTTTTCAGCAGCTGGGACTGGGAGACTAGTCAGGAGAGAGAGATCCTTGAGGAAAACCTGCTCCAGAGCACTCAGGACCTCTGCCTAGGGCGAAGGTTTACCTTCCAACAGGACACCCTAAGCACACAGCCCAAGACAACGCAGGAGTGGCTTTGAGACAAGTTTCTGAATGTCCTTAAGTGACCCAGCCAGAGCCCGGACTTGAACCCAATCAAACATCTCTGGAGAGATCTGACGATAGCTGTGCAGCAACACTCCCCATCCAACCTGACAGAGCTTGAGAGGATCTGCAGAGAAGAATGGGAGAAACTTCCCAAATACAGGTGTGCCAAGTTTGTAGCGTCATAGGTGCTTCAACAAAGTACTGAGTAAAGGGTCTGAATACTTATGTAAATGTGATATTTTATTTTTTATATATTAGCAAACATTTCTAAAAAACAGTTTGTGCTTTGTCATTATGGGGTATTGTGTGTAGATTGATGAGGGGAAAAAAACGATTTAATACATTTTAGAATAAGGCTTTAACCTAACAAAATGTGCAAAAAGTCAAGGGGTCTGAATACTTTCTGAAGGCACTATATAGGCTAAATGCCAGTCATGTTTACAAATATAATGTATGTCAGATAATTCATTTTAACATCTCAAGGCTTGATTCTGTCATACTCGAGGCAATGTCAATTCAGATAGGAGAGAAAGGCCAGTACCTGGCAACATCACCCACCTTGCAATCTGAATGGAGGCAGTCAACATTTTGAAACTATTTAACCATAAATGTAATTGTTTAAAACCTAGACGTTTACCCCTTTTTCGCACCAAATTCGTGATATCCAATTGGTAGTTACAGTCTTGTCCCATCGCTACAACTCCCATATGGACTCGGGAGAGGCGAAGTTCAAGAGCCATGCATCCTCCGAAACACGACCCTGCCAAGCCACACTGCTTCTTGACGCACTGCTCGCTTAACCCGGAAGCCTGGCAACCGAAGTCAGTTTGCAGGCGCTCAGCCCGCCACATGGAGTCACTAGAGCGAGATGGGACAAGGACATCCCAGCAGGCTAAACCCTCCCCTAACCCGGACGACACTGGGCCAATTGTGCGCCACCTCATGAGTCTCCTGGTCACGGTCGGCTGTGACACAGCCTGGGATCGAACCCGGGTCTGTAGTGACACCTCAAGCTCTGCGATGCAGTGCCTTAGACCAATGTTTTTTTTTTCATTTTATGAGGCATATCTTACCATGTTCCAACCATAGGAATGTTAAGGGGATTATTTTATAAAGACTTCCTCATATGCCATTGAAACCAGTATTTCGCTCATGTTCTTAACTTTCTTTCGTTGCTCACTAGCCAAAGACACAATCCTAGTCATCTTAACAACCCATGCGGTGTGCTTTGGAGAACTGAGTTTTTCCACCACTTCTGAGCTGCGATGCTTGAGAGAAGGACCTGATCACGTGACAGACATTGGCTAATGGAAATTGAGATACAGTGGGGCAAAAAAGTATTTAGTCAGCCACCAATTGTGCAAGTTCTCTCACTTAAAAAGATGAGAGAGGCCTGTAATTTTCATCATAGGTACATTTCAACTATGACAGACAAAATGAGGAAAAAAAATCCAGAAAATCACATTGTAGGATTTTTAATGAATTTATTTGCAATTTATGGTGGAAAATAAGTATTTGGTCACATACAAACAAGCAAGATTTCTGGCTCTCACAGACCTGTAACTTCTTCTTTAAGAGGCTCCTCTGTCCTCCACTCGTTACCTGTATTAATGGCACCTGTTTGAACTTGTTATCAGTATAAAAGACACCTGTCCACAACCTCAAACAGTCACACTCCAAACTCCACTATGGCCAAGACCAAAGAGCTGTCAAAGGACACCAGAAACAAAATTGTAGACCTGCACCAGGTTGGGAAGACTGAATCTGCAATAGGTAAGCAGCTTGGTTTGAAGAAATCAACTGTGGGAGCAATTATTAGGAAATGGAAGACATACAAGACCACTGATAATCTTCCTCGATCTGGGGCTCCACGCAAGATCTCACCCCGTGGGGTCAAAATGATCACAAGAACGNGGTCGGCTGTGACACAGCCTGGGATCGAACCCGGGTCTGTAGTGACACCTCAAGCTCTGCGATGCAGTGCCTTAGACCAATGTTTTTTTTTTCATTTTATGAGGCATATCTTACCATGTTCCAACCATAGGAATGTTAAGGGGATTATTTTATAAAGACTTCCTCATATGCCATTGAAACCAGTATTTCGCTCATGTTCTTAACTTTCTTTCGTTGCTCACTAGCCAAAGACACAATCCTAGTCATATTAACAACCCATGCGGTGTGCTTTGGAGAACTGAGTTTTTCCACCACTTCTGAGCTGCGATGCTTGAGAGAAGGACCTGATCACGTGACAGACATTGGCTAATGGAAATTGAGATATCTGAGAGAGCCATGTGAGTGAGAGGTGCTTCGGAGCAGGGTGATTGGCAGCTGGGAGAAAGGAATTATAATTATGTTCAGCCCAAGGGCACAACGGCCAAAGTGGCCGCAAGGCATACATTTTTTTAGTGGGAATTACGGCCACACACGAGGGTATCGATGGCCATGGCCACAAATCCAAGCCCTGACCCACCCAAACCATTAAAGGAACTGATCTTAACTTGTTTTGTACATCTTTTCGGTAATTTCCTATTACTGAAAAGAGTTTCTGGACATCAGAACAGCGATCACTCAACTACATTTGGAGGAAGAATTCTACTTCAAGGACTCAGCCCTAGGCAGGACATACTGCTCACCTGGGACCAGGCCCTAATCCCTGACACTCGGAAGAGGAAAAGACTGCGATAGAGGCAGACTTGGGGGAGCCCTGATGAAACTACGGTAAAGAGTAAATTAACCGCCTCTACCCTCTGTTCTAATGGCGAATGTACAATCATTGGAGAACAAACTAGACAAGGTCCTTTTGAGACTATCCTATCAACGGGACTTGAAGAACTGCATCCTATACTTTACAGAGTTGTGGCTGAACAAGGACATGGTTAATATAAATCTCAGTTTTTTCTATGCATCAGCAGGACAGAACGGCAGCATCTCGTAAACTCAAGGTCAGGGTTGTGTGTCTCTAACAACAGCTGGTGCGCAATCTCTTATATTTTAGGAAGTCTCGAGGTTCTGCTCCCCTGAATTAGAATGCCTCATGATAAGCTATAGACCATACTATTTACCAAGAGAGCTTTCCTCTATAATCCCATTTGGAGTCCCATTTGGCCGCGCACAATTGGCCCAGCGCCGTCATTGTGAATAAGAATTTGTTCTTAACTGACCTAATTTTTTTTATATATATATATATTTTTTTTTTTACAATTTACCACCACAAACCGATACTGGCACTAAGACCGCACTCAATGACCATAAGCCAATAAGAAAATGCTCATCCACAAGCAGCGCTCCTAGTGGCCGGTGATTTTAATGCAGGAAAACTTAAATCCATTTTACCTCATTTCTACCAGCATGTCACCTGTGCAACTAGAGGGGGAAAAAAACTCTAGATCACCTTTACTCCACACACAGAGACGCATAACTCTATCCTCCTGATTCCTGCTTTCAAACAAAAACCGGAAGTACCAGTGACACACTCAATTCGGAAGGGGTCCGATGAAGCGGATGCTAAGCTACAGGACTGTTTTGCTGTCACAGAATGGAATATGTTCCGGGATTCATCCAATGGCATTGACGAGTTTACCTTCTCAGTCACAGGCTTCAATAATAAGTGCATCAACGACATTGTAAATACAGTGCATTTGGAAAGTATTCAGACCCCTTGACTTTTTCCACATTTTGTTACAGCTTTATTCTAAAATGGATTAAATCGTTTTTTTCCCCCGTCAACATTCTACACACAATACCCCATAATGACAAGGCAAAAACAGGTTATATATTTTTTGCTAATTTATAATAAAACAAAAAGAACTGAAATATCACATTTACATTAGTATTCCGACCCTTTACTCAGTACTTTGTTGAAGAAATTTTGGCAGCGATTACATACTTTTGTCTTCTTTGGTATGACGCTACAAGCTTGGCACACCTGTATTTGGGGAGTTTCTCCCATTCTTCTCTGCAGATCCTCTCAAGCTCTGTCAGGTTGGATGGGGAGTATCGCTGCACAGCGATTTTCAGGTCTCAAGAGATTTTCGATCAGGTTCAAGTCCGGGCCCTGTCTAGAACACTCAAGGACATTCTTGTCCCAAAGACACTCCTGCGTTGTCTTGACTGTGTGCTTAGGGTCATTGTCCTGTTGGAAGGTGAACCTTCAACAGAACCCCACCCACTGGTTAATGTTGAGTCATTATCCCATTTCTTGTGCAGAGAGAACTTAACCAAGATGACCGAACACACGGACCTCCTGCATCTGAGACACCTCGTCTGTCAGCATCTTGACACTGCTGGTGTTTGGCTTCTCTTTGTTTGTGGGACTCGAGGTACACCTGGACAGCACAACAGGGGTATTATGCTAGTTCTAGGCTATGTAAAACACACATACACGAACACAGTACAGCACATACAGGCTTAAAGGTGAATGGAAACACTAGGATTTAGAACTCCAGCTAACTGTACCTGTAAATCGCCATATTGACATTGTTGCATCACCGGCAGGAGAGAACATTTTGGAACTCAAAGTAGTAGCTCCGAGTCTGAGAATGAAATAATGTTAGTTAGGGAGCCAATAAACCTACTGAAGCTGTTCATGTTTAAGCCGATCGTTGCCCCAAATCAAAGGGTTAGTTCTCGTAGCAGTAACACAGAAACGCCGTCTGAAACACCTCAGCCAGAGGGCAAACAAACTGGTGTGAGTGGGGATGCTGCCAGGTAATGGTTGGAGTAGGAATGTGTGTGTTGTAGAAAGATGGTGACGATACAGCACAAAATCCCAGCGGGTGGTGGCCCTATTACATCCAGTCAGAGGTTCCTGTCAGTCTGTCTGGCGATGTATTTATTGGACGTGTCAATGCTCAATATATATATATATAATCAGTGTCCTATAACGATGTTTATCATCAGCGCATTGGTAACACATTTACCTTTAGATTAGACGACCTGAGTTCCAATCACACACAGCATCATGATTCATGAAATCTCATTCTAACCAATAATGGGGTGTGCTCATTAATACACTGATTTAGTTTAGGTATGAGACTAACCTTTTATGATTTTGTTTGCAGAGCATACAGGCTGGCAGTTTATCACCAGTTCACCCTATGGGCACAAGAGAGAATTGGACGAGGTGTACGGCGTCTCATCCCTGCGTGTGTTTCTTCCTCAAGGCGCACATAGCCAGAAGCAAAGGCATTGAATAAAAGCTTGAATAAAACCAGTTCATTTAGTAAATCTAGCCTAGCCTAAGACATAGACCTAATGTCTGCGACTTATGTAAAACTAGTATTAGTTAGCTTGTCCACTATAACAGGGTCAAGCGTAACCTAAACTTGCTGTGAAGATAAAACTACTTTCGGTCACAATCTTCTGTAGTAGCGGACCAAGACGCAGCGAAGCTTCCAGTATACATATTTATTTAAACGTAAACTGGGAAAATAAACCAACGAAGATCGTAACTACGGTGTACATGAAACACACCAACCAACAATGAAACAATGACCCACAAAAAACCCAGTGAAAACCACAAACATATATGGTTCCCAATTAGAGGTAACGACAATCAGCTGCCTCTAATTGGGAACCATTTCCCCAACATAAAAATAGAAAACCTAGAACACAAAAAACCCTACTAAACAAAACAAACTAAACACGCCAGCCTGATACCCAGGGCTGGACGTGACACTTTCAGTGCGCACTTATCCCGTGTGTGAAAGATCCTGTGTGTAGCTGGTGTAGAGGAGTCAGGCGCAGGACAGCAGATATGAATAATGAACGTATTTACTCAAATAAAATACAAATATAACGCACCCACAATAACGGACCGTATTCACCAACAAACAACTACTCACAAACAACCATGTGGGGAACAGAGGGTTAAATAATGAACAAGTAATTGTGGGATTGAAACCAGGTGTGTAAAACAAGACAAAAACAATGGAAAAATGAAAAGTGGATCGGCGATGGCTAGAAAACCGGTGAGGTCGACCGCCGAACGCAGCCCGAGCAAGGAGTGGGACCGACTTCGGTGGAAGTCATCTATTGGAAAGGAGTGGTAACTTCATCGGGCAGCTAGTTGGCAGAGTAAAAGTAGACTTTAATAATATATGCCATTTAGCAGACGTTTTTATCCAAAGCGAACTGGGTACATGGTAATGGAAACAGATCATAGAAACAGGATTACAATTTTGATATCATGGATGGTCAGTCTTTGCATCTATAGCTCTGTCTATGAATTTGAAAGTGGTTACATTTTTCCAGCCACATCCCTCAGCTTTTTACCACAAGAGGAGCAGGGAGACACTTTGGTATTGTTTCTACTGCTGATTGCCACTTTAAGAAGTTAATGGTAGACTTTCAGGTACTCAACAAGAAGGTCTGATTTCATTACTACTGAAACAGGACCCAGATGGTAAGTACAGTTGAAGTCGGAAGTTTACATACACTTAGGTTGGAGTCAATAAAACTTGTTTTCAACCACTCCACAAATGTCTTGTTAGCAAACTATAGTTTTGGCAAGTCGGTTAGGACATCTACTTTGTGCATGACACAAGTCATTTTTCCAACAATTGTTTACAGACAGATTATTTTACTTAGAATTCACTATCACAATTCCAGTGGGTCAGAGGTTTACATACACTAAGTTGACTGTGCCTTGAAACAGCTTGGAAAATTCCAGAAACTGATGTCATGGCTTTAGAAGCTTCTGAGGCTAATTGACAATTGAGTCAATTGGAGGTGTACCTGTGGATGTATTTCAAGGCCTACCTTCAAACTCAGTGCCTCTTTGCTTGACATCATTGGAAAATCAAAAGAAATCAGCAAAGACCTCCGAAAAAAATGTAGATCTCCACATATCTGGTTCATCCTTGGGAGCAATTTCCAAACGCCTGAAGGTACCACGTTCATCTGTACAAACAATAGTACGCAAGTATAAACACCATGGGACCACGCATACCGCTCAGGAAGGAGACGCGTTCTGCCTCCTAGAGATGAACGTACTTTGGTGTGAAAATGTGCAAATCAATCCCAGAACAACAGCAAAGGACCTTGTGAAGATGCTGGAGGAAACAGGTACAAAGGTATCTATATCCACAGTAAAACGAGTCCTATATCGACATAACCTGAAGGGTCGCTCAGCAAGGAAGAAGCCACTGCGACTGCACATGGGGACAAAGATCATACTTTTTGGAGAAATGTCCTTGGTCTGATGAAACAAAAATAGAACTGTTTGACCATAATGACCATCATTATGTTTGGAGGAAAAAGAGGGAGGCTTGGAAGCCGAAGAACACCATCCCAACCATGAAGCACGGGGGTGGCAGCATCATGTTGTGGGGGTGCTGTGCTGCAGGAGGGACTGGTGCACTTCACAAATTAGATGGCATCATAAGGAAGAAAAATTATGTGGCTATATTGAAGCAACATCTCAAGACATCAGTCAGGAAGTTAAAGCTTGGTCGCAAATGGGTCTTCCAAATGGACAATGACCCCAAGCATACTTCCAAAGTTGTGGCAAAATGGCTTTAAGGACAACAAAGTCGAGGTATTGGAGTGGCCATCACAAAGCCCTGACTTCAATCCATTAGAACATTTGTGAGCAGAACTGAAAAAGCGTGTGTGAGCAAGGAGGCCTACAAACATGACTCAGTTACACCAGCTCTGTCAGGAGGAATGGGCCAAAATTCACCCAACTTATTGTGGAAGCTTGTGGAAAGCTACCCAAAACGTTTGACCCAAGTTAAACAATTTTAAGGCAATGCTACCAAATACTGGAGTGTATGTAAACTTCTGACCCACTGGGAATGTGATGATAGAAATAAAAGCTGAAATAAATCATTCTCTCTAGTATTGTTCTGACATTTCACATTCTTAAAATAAAGTGGTGATCCTATGTATGTAAACTTCCGACTTCAACTTTATTCTTCCTAAAATACGTGAGCCTTATAAAAGTTGTTACGTAACCAAAACATTGAGTGAGCTGCATACTAGGTTGTAAATATTAAACAGAGGCATATTTGCGTTCGCGCCAAGACTTCAATTCCATAATTGGCTCACATCCATTCACAGATAAATCAACCATTGATAAACATTTCTTTCATCTAAACGACTCTCATTTTGTTTGACGATCGAATCCAACCCTTTTCATGCTTTTTATGTATTGTACACATTACAGGTGCATATTTTATGGGATTGGAAACAGGTATGCCAGTCTTAACTAGTCTATTCATTTATATCTTGTGCCAACACATTTCTGTGTATTACTGGTACTAATGTTTTCTAGTTCTATACAGAAGCTTTATACAGCAGGTCACTCATTGGTGGAGGTGAAATCTCTACTCTACCCCTCCAATGTCCTGGGCAGAATTCACATAACTGGTCACTGCTGCGACCAAGCATAATTTACTGACATATTAAAATTACTCTGTGGCTTAAGTTATTAGTACGACTCAAATTCCCCACTTATTGGGCTATTGAAAGCAGTGGAAGATGTACATGTACGCAGGAAATATACACACACCTCAGGTCAGAATATCCAAGCTATTTATATACAGTGGCAAGAAAAAGTATGTGAACCCTTTGGAATTACCTGGATTTCTGCATAAATTGGTCATAACATTTGATCTGATCTTCATCTGTCACAACAATAGACAGTCTGCTTAAACTAATAACACACAAACAATTATACATTTTCATGTCTTTATTGAACACACTGAGTAAACATTCACAGTGTAGGGTGGAAAAAGTATGTGAACCCTTGGATTTAGTAACTGCTTGACCCTCCTTTGGCAGCAATAACCTCAACCAAACGTTTTCTGTAGTTGCGGATCAGACCTGCACAACGGTCAGGAGGAATTTTGGACCATTCATCTTTACAAAACTGTTTCAGTTCAGCAATATTCTTAGGATGTCTGGTGTGAACCGCTCTCGAGGTCATGCCACAGCATTTTAAATCGGGTTGAGGTCAGGACTCTGACTGGGCCACTCCAGAAGGCATATTTCCTTCTGTTGAAGCCATTCTGTTGTTGATTTACTTCTGTGTTTTGGGTTGTTGTCCTGTTGCATCACCCAACTTCTATTGAGCTTAAATTGGCGGACAGAAAGCCTTACATTGTCCTGCAAAATGTCTTGATAAACTTGGGAATTCATTTTTCCGTCTGATAGCAAGCTGTCCAGGCCCTGAGTCAGCAAAGCAGCCCAAAACCATGATGCTCCCTCCACCATACTTTACAGTTTTGATGTTTGTGTGCTGTGCCTTTTTTTTCCACACATAGTGTTGTGTGTTCCTTCCAAACAACTCAACTTTAGTATACTCTGTCTGCAGAATATTTTGCCAGAAGCGATGTGGAACATCCAGGTGCTCTTTTGCGAACTTCAGACGTGCAGCAATGTTTTTTTTGGACAGCAGTGGCTTCTTCCGTGGTGTCCTCCCATGAACACCATTCTTGTTTAGTGTTTTATGTATTGTAGACTCGTCAACAGAGATGTTAGCATGTTCCAGAGATTTCTGTAAGTCTTTAGCTGACACTAGGATTCTTCTTAACCTCATTGAGCATTCTGCACTGTGCTCTTGCAGTCATCTTTGCAGGACGGCCACTCCTAGGGAGAGTAGCAACAGTGCTGAACTTTCTCCATTTATAGACAATTTGTCTTACTGTGCACTGAGATACTTTTGTAACCCTTTCCAGCTTTATGCAAGGCAACAATTCTTAATCTTAGGTCTTCTGAGATCTCTTTTGTTCGAGGCATGGTTCACATCAGGCAATGCATCTTGTGAATAGCAAACTCAGGGGGGTTCACATACTTTTTCCAACCTACACTGTGAATGTTTAAATGATGTATTCAATATAGACAAGAAAAATACAATAATTTGTGTGTTATTAGTTGAAGCACACTGTGTTTGTCTATTGTTGTGACTTAGATGAAGATCAGATCAAATTGTATGACTAATTTATGCAGAAAACCAGGTAATTCCAAGGAGTTCACATACTTTTTCTTGCCACTGTAACTGACCACTGCTTTGACTAAACTTGGTTTACTGACATAGGACTGTACTCTTATTAAGTTATTAGCAGATGCCACAAACTCTCCGCATATTGGGCTATTAAAAGTAGTTGAAGATGTATGCCGGAGTTATACACATCTCAAATCAGAAACCCCATGCTGTTCACAGCAGTGTGTGAAGTTCCATCCTTTAGCCAAAACAATGAGTGGTTTGTAATATCACAAGATCATAATACTTAATCATATCCTAGTCAAGCCATTTAACACATTATAATGATCATGTAAACGATAGAAAGTTAATATAACCCTTTCAACAGGTCAGGAACTCAGGAACTGTTTAAAGGATATACAAAACAATTTTTTCAAATTATCTTCAGAACAGATGCTGTATCTTAATTTGAATATAATCCTGCTGCATCAGGAAATGTGAATTATTATGTGGATTATAATTAATGTTTTTTGTGTGGGTTCACACATTTTTTGTTAGGGAAAATCAAGTCTAACATTTGAAGGTGGAAATTATAAACTTTAGAAGCCTTTGTAAACCTTAAATACACAACAATGTCTGTTTGTTCCTGTATTATTATTATATTCTCTTTACAACGATACAATCAATTACAGTTGGGGGAAATTCAACAGAGCCACATTGATAAATCTTCTTCAGGCTAGGGTCCTTTTTTCTCAATTTCCGCCTGACTGACTTGCCCAAAGTAAACTGCCTGTTGCTCAGGCCCTGAAGCCAGGATATGCATATAATTGGTACCATTGGAACGAAGACGTTAAAATAATGTAGGAGACTATAACACAATAGATATGGTAGGAGAAAATTCAAAGAAAAAACAACCAGATTTTTTTTTGAGAGCCCATGCTCTATATGGAAAGTATAGGGAAATAATTAAATCTAGCTCCCAGTATGCAATTCATATGGCTTCCACTGGGTGTCAGCACTCAATGTTCAAGGTTTCAGGCTTGTTTCAGCCAAAACGAGTAAGAATTAGTTACTACAGGGACACAGTCTTGGAAATTTGTGTATGCGCGCGCAATGAAGAAAAGACACACCTGCTAATATCGTTTTCCTATTGAACATACTTCTTTCCGTATGAAATATTATAGTTTTATTACATTTTAGGGTATCTGAGGAGTCAATAGAAATGTATTTTGACTTGTTTGAACAAAGTTTAGCGATAGATTTTTGGATTCCTTTCTTTGCATGTTGAACGAGTGGATTACTCAAACCAAGTTAAAATACTTCTTTATATTCCAAAAAGTCAGTTATCTAACAAAACAACACTACAAGTTATAGCTGGGACCCTTTGGATGACAAATCAGAGGATGATTTTCAAAAAGTAAGTGAATATTTAATCGCTATTTGTGAATTTATGAAACCTGTGCCGGTGGAAAAATATTTTGATGTGGGGCGCCGTCCTCAAACAATCGCATGGCATGCTTTCGCTGTAATGGCTATTGTAAATCGGACAGTGCAGTTAGATTAACAAGAATTTAAGCCTTCAACCTATATATGACACTTGTATGTACATAAATGTTTAATATCCATCATTTTATGATTATTTATTTGAATTGCGCGCCCTCTAGTTTCACCGGAAGTTGTCCCGCTAGCGGAATGCCTAGCCCAAACAGGTGAATCCAATCTATAGTGATTCTGTTAACATAACATAAACAAAATTAATTCATCATTTTACACTATATTCAACCATCCCAAAATGTTAGTATTGTTGCTTAAATTAGAGTAGGTTCCCATATGAAAGAAATCTGCTCTCATATAGTCACAGGTCAGCACTAATACTGATATATGAAGTCAATATCAAAAACCCTTTGTCTCCTTCTCTAACAAACAGCAATCAAACACAGCTTTACATATACACACACCAGAGCTCTACTTTAACCTGTTGAGGCTAGGGGGCAGTGTTCGGAGGTACGGAGAGTCTGACGTGCCCAAAGTAAACTGCCTGTTACTCAGGGCCAGAACCTGGATATGCATAAAATTGGTAGTACTCTGAAGTTTCTATTTAAAAAAAAAATAATGTCTATGAATATAACAGAACTGATATGGCAGTGAGTTCCATTGAGTTCCTATTGGCTTTACAGGGAATTAGCTCCCAGATTGCAGTTCCTATGGCTTCCACTAGATGTCAACAGTCTTTAGACATGGTTTCAGGCTTGTTTTTTGAAAAACGAATAAGAAATTGTATTTGTTCCAGGTGGCTCAGGAAGAGGACACTACAGTTTTGGCGCGCGTGAATGGGTGTGCGCTCTTCGTTATTTTTCTTTCCTATTGAACATACTGTTCTCTGTCTGAAATATTATTGTTTATATAGATATTTGACGGCCTGAGGATTAATTAGAAACATCGTTTGACTTGTTTGGACGAATTTACCGGTAACTTTTGGGATTTCTTTGTCTCCATGTAGAATGACTGGATTACAGAATTTCATGGTGCCAACTAAACAGACTTTTTGGGATATAAAGGACTTTATCGAACAAAACAACCATTGTTTGTGTTCCTGGGACCCTTTGGATTGCAAACAGAGGAAGATCTTCAAAGGTAAGTGATTTACTTTTGAATAATATGTTGTTGTGGGGCGCTGTCCTCAGACAATCGAATGTTCTGCTTTCGCTGTAAAGCCTATTATAAATCTGACAACGCGGTTTGATTACCAAGATTCTAAGCTTTTGAATGGTGTATAACACTTGTATTTTCATGAATGTTTAATATTACTATTTTTGTAACTTGAATTTGGCGCTCTGCAATTTCACCAGATGTTGTCAAAATGATCCCGCAAGCGGGATCCAATCCCTAACAGTTTTAAACTATTTGTCAGCACACTAGTCTAGAGTAGCTAAGTAGCTTTACGTCTACCAGTCCCACATGCCCACATTCCACCCATTATACCTGGATCAGAGCAGTTGTCCATGACCCTTCATGACGATGATCTGAGTGTCGTGACTGTTTGTCTGTGTGTGTGTGTGACTCAGTATGGGAATCTACTGTTGTCTTGCCTTACACGGCAGGGTGAGGCTGTCAGCAGCACTCAGAACCAGCCTAACCCTGTTCTACCAGACCATGCCACTCCCACCTACAGGCCAGACATGCCTACCCTAGCTCCCCCTACAGAGAGAATAATGATGGTGCACTGGGGAACACAGAGTAGGTAGGTGAAGAAATAGACATATTAATTTTTCTACTGTCACGTTGTCAGCGGAGTTGAGTGTCAGAGGGACTAAAGGCACATGTCAAATTATTTTATTCAATAGTTTTTCTTTGTATCCAATGTTTTAGCAATTCATGAGTACTTTCATACTTGGTCTCAGATTATAGTATCGGACTTCATTGGAAGGAGTACGTAGGTGCCTTTGTTTAAGAGTGTGTGTGTGCGTGCGTGCATGTGTTTGTGACGATGCATGTGTCTCTAAAACATGGGAGCCATCCTCAAAAGGTTCTACAGCTGCACCCTCGGGAGCATCCTGACGAGTTGCATCACTGCCTGGTATGGCAACTGCTCGGCCTCTGACCGGAAGGCACTACAGAGGGTAGTGCGAATGGCCAAGTACATCACTGGGGCCAAGCTTCCTGCCATCCAGGACCTCCATACCAGGCAGTGTCAGAGGAAGGCCCTAAAAATTGTCAAAGACTCCAGTCACCCTAGTCATAGACTGTTCTCTCTGCTATCGCACAGCAAGTGGCACTGGAGCACCAAGTCTAAGTCCAAGAGGCTTCCAAACAGCTTCTACCCCCAAGCCATAAGACTCCTGAACATCTAATCAAATGGCTACCAAGACTATTTGCATTGTCCCACCGCCTCTTTTACGCTGCTGCTACTCTGTTATTATCTATGCATAGTCACTTTAATAACTCTACCTACATGTACATATTACCTCAACTAACCGGTGCCCCCGCACATTGACTTTGTACCGGTACCCCCTGTATATAGCCTCGCTATTGTTATTTTACTGCTGCTCTTTAATTATTTGTGACTTTTTTTTTTACACCTGTTGTATTCGGTGCATGTGACAAATACAATTTGATTTGCTGTTAATTGGGTCGTTAGGCTGTGTTTTCAGTTGTTATACCTGGTAATTGAAAGGTGTAACAGCTAAATGAAAGGTGTACCATTGGTACATGATGCGTCACCACCACGGTATCACGTCTTACACCCAGACAATGTATTCTCACTTATTACTTCGCAGCAATATATTGTCGAGAGACCACACTCTCCACACGTCATATTTGTCCTGACACGTTTGTTTTTCAGTTTACAGTCACAGTTTCTTACACACACTAAACACACACACACACACATTATCATACACTCACTTTCATTAGACAGACAGAATACAGTGCATTCGGAAAGTATTCAGACCCCTTGACTTTTTCCACATTTTGTTACGTTATTTTATTCTAAAATTGATTAAATTAAACATTTTTCTCATCTAGCTACACACAATACCCCAATATTGACAAAGCAAAAAACAGGTTTGTAAATGTATTAAAAATAAAAAATAAATGGTTTCTTTACATAGGTATTTAGACCCTTTGCTATGAGACTCGAAATTGAGCTCAGGTGCATCCTGGTTCCATTGATCATCCTTGAGATGTTTATGCAACTTGATTGGAGTCCACCTGGGATAAATTCAATTAATTGGACATGATTTGGAAAGGCACACACCTGTCTATATAAGGTCCCACAATTGACAGTGCATGTCATAGCAAAAACAAAGCTATGTGGTCGAAGGAATTGTCCGTAGAGCTCCAAGACGGGATTGTGTCGAGACACAGATCTGGGGAAGGGTACCAAAACATTTCTGCTGCAGTGAAGGTCCCAAAGAACACAGTGGCCTCCATCATTCTTAAATGGAAGAAGTTTGGAACCACCAAGACTCTTCCTAGAGCTGGCCGCCCGGCCAAACGGAGCAATCAGGGAGAAGGTCCTTTTTTTTTGTTTAGTTTATTAATTCGACCATTTAAAAAAAACAAGCACACATAAAACTTGAAAAAGCCATACATGCACATGAATAAAATCATCGAGGATAACACACAATAAAGTCTGGGACTTATTTCCATTGTGGTCCTCTTGAGACAAGATGGCTTGACAAGATCGAACACAGTATGGCAGTGAAATAATAAAACAAAAACAGAGAAGAAGAACATCTATCTCATCACTCCAGTTACATCATAGGGGTCATTCATATGGGCACAGAAGACATCAAACATATTTTTACTTTATTTTTAAAGCTGCCCAGAGAGGATGTTGTTTTTATGGGCAGAGGCAACTCATTCCATTCTGAGTCTCGAGTGTACAAGAAAGTACTTTTCCCAGCATTACTCCTGAACCTGTATAAGCACACATCAGCAACACGTGATCTGGTGCTGTGATTGTGTGCATCCCTAACACGAGGAAAGTAATCACTTAGATATCTGGGCGCAGTACCATAAATACTCCTGTAAACCAAACCTAGTCTAATCTGGGACACCCTAGCCTCAACAAGCAGCCAGTTTAGTTCCTGAAAGCAGCTCCTGCCTATGTGAGTACGTGGACTCACCTTCAATACTACCCTGATCAGCTTATTCTGGGCTATCTGGAGCTTCCCCTTCATAAATTTAGATAAGCCCCCAAACCAAGAAGTACTAGCATAGTCAAAATGGCATTGAATGAGGGCATTAGCTAGCATTTTCATGGAGTCCTTATCAAGGAGCTTGGACTTTCTAGCCAAAAACTTAGTCCTGGCATTAACCTTCCCTAGCACTTTATTGGCCATGCTCACACCTCCCAAGCTTCCATCAAGGATGTATCCCAGGTAGCTAACAGAGGTTTTAGTAGTCAGCACCTCACCTCCTAACTCCACTCTGATTTCAGACGACCTACACAATTTAGGTCTGGATCCAAAAATAATAGCTTCAGTTTTCCCTAAATGCAGAGATAGCTTATTATCTCCAAGCCATTTGCTAATGTTAGTAAGATCTGTGGTAAGTATGCTCTCCAACAGAGTTTTACTTTTGTGAGACACCAGAAGTGTAGAGTCATCCGCATAAAGAAAAAGACGGCAAGAACAAGCATCTTTCATATCGTTAATATACAATACAAACAGCAGAGGCCCAAGCACGCTCCCCTGCGGAACGCCACAACTCATTGGTTTTGCCTGAGACAGTGAACCAATAACCTCTGCTACTTGCTCCCTTCCTGATAAATAGGACTTTACCCAGCCTAGAGGGATACTGCTTAACCCCAGTGCCTCCAGTTTGGAGATTAGGAGACAGTGGTTAACTGTATCAAAGGCCTTCTGTAGGTCAAGCAGTACCATTCCACACAGATTTCCCTCATCAATCTCTTTCCTGATGAAGTCAGTCAAGTAAAGTAGACATGAATCAGTGGAGTATGTTTTCCTAAAACCCGACTGAAAATCATACATTAGACCCTGTTTGTTAACATATTCATACATTTGCTCATGTACAACTCTCTCCAGGATCTTTGATGTTACACAGAGGATGGATACAGGCCTAGATCTCTGCTTTACCCTGACCCGTCTAATGGGAGCCATCACATTCACCACATTAAGGAATCTACATTTAAAGACTTCCCAGGCACTGTCTACCCCTACACTATCTAGCACAGGTGACCAGTCAATTTTACCCACTTCCTCCCTAAACCTTTCAACACAGTATTTTTTGAGTCCTCTGACTCTAACGGTTTTGTGACACTTAAATATATCTTAAAAAATCCTCCTTGTGCAAAATGTAATAAAATTATCACTGATTCCATAGACTATTACTCCACTCTGCGATATTTTAGATTTATCAGACACCAATATTAAGTCAATTGTACTTTGCACTGTTTCACATATCCTGGTGGGATCTTTTATCATTTGGGTCAGAGCAAGTGATCTACAAAAGTGCATAAATACATTGTGTGTTGGGCTATTCTTTTTGCAGACATCAGTATTGAAATCCCCTAACAAAATGATTTCCTTCAACAGGGAATCATTACAGTTTGACAACACAATTTCAAGACCTTCATAGAATGCATTCTGCTTGGGCGGCCTATAACACACCCCCAACAGATGAGGGAGGTGACCAAGAACCCAATGGTCACTCTGACAGAGCTCCAGAGTTCCTCTGTGGAGATGGGAGAACCTTCCAGAAGGTCAACCATCTCTGCAGCACTCCACTAATCAGGTCTTTATGGTAGAGTGGCCAGATGGAAGCCACTCCTCAGTAAAAGGCACATGACAGCCCGCTTGGAGTTTGCCAAAAGGCACCTAAAGGACTCTTAGACCATGAGAAACAAGATTCTCTGGTCTGATGAAACCAAGACTCTTTGGCCTGAATGTCAAGCGTCACATCCGGAGGAAACCTGGCACCATCCCTACGGTGAAGCATGGTGGTGGCAGGATCATGCTGTGGGGATGTTTGTCAGTGGCAGGGACTGGGAGACTAGTCAGGATCGAGGAAAAGATGAACAGAGTAAAGTACAGAGTAACAAGGCACAAGGTGAGACCCAGATGCAGACACAGGAGGCAGATGGTTGGAGTCTTACAATGTTTTTTAATCCAAAGGGGTAGGCAAGAGAATGGTCATGGACAGGCAAAAAGGTCAAAACCAGATCAGAGTCCACAAAGTACCCGAAGGGCAGTCAGAATCAAGGTCAGGGCAGGCAAGAAAGTAGTCCAGAGTCAGGCAAGGGTCAAAACTGGGAGGACTAGAAAAAGAGATGGCGAAAAGCATGAGAAAGGGAAAAACGCTGGACATACAAGACGAAATGGCACAGAGAGACAGGAAACACAGGGATAAATACACTGGAGAAAATAACGACACCTGGAGGGGTGGAGACAATGACAGGAACAGGTGAAACAGATCAGGGTGTGACAGTACCCCCCCCCCCCTTCCCCCTACCTACCTGGGCGCATACCTGGCTGACTGGGGTGTCGGTGGTGGAAATCGGCGATGAGGGCAGCACCTCTCCTCTGGGCCATAACCCTCCCAGTCAACCAGGCACTGTAAACCCATGCCCCATGGTCGAACCTTCAGGAAGCGTCTCACCGTATACGCTGGCTGGCCACCGATAACCCGGGGGGGAGGGATGGGCCTGGAGACAGAAGACAAAGGACAGTGAGACACAGGCTTTATCCTAGACACATGGAAGGTAGGGTGAATATGAAGGGTACGGGGTAACACAAGACGGACAGCAGTGGAACTCAGGACTCTGGAGAAAAAGGACCAATGAACTGGGGAGACAGCTTGAGGAACTCTACCCAAAGGGGCAGATCCAGAGTGGAAAGCCATACCTTCTGCCCAATGCAGTAGCAGGGAGCTGGGGTCTGGCAACGGTCCGCTTGTCAACAATACCTGGAGTTGACAATCGCTGCCCTGGCTCTTCTCCAGGTAAGTCGACAGCGGCGGATAAACATCTGGGCCAAGGGTACGCTGACCTCCTGCTCTTGTTCCGGGAAGAGTGGAGGCTGATACCCTATGGAGCACTCGAAAGGGGAGAGTCCTGTGGCAGAACTGGGAAGGTTGTTCCGGGCATTCTCCACCCAAACCAGTTCACGGCTCCAGGTAGTGGGGTTGGCACCTTAAGGTGGTCTCCAGGTCTTGGTTGGCTCGCTCCGACTGACCGTTAGTTTGGGGATGGAATCCGGCTGGCCGACGAACCAATAAGGGTGCAGAATGCCTTCCAGAACTGAGACGAGAACTGAGGACCCCGATCGGAGACCATGTCTACCGGGAGTCCATGGATCCGGAAGACATGCTGCACCATAAGCTGGGCCGTCTCCTTGACAGAAGGTAGTTTGGGGAGAGGGATGAAATGGGTGGCCTTGGAGAACCGATCGACTACCGTCAGAATGACAGTGTTGCCATCAGACGGAGGGAGCCCAGTGACAAAGTCCAGAGATATATGAGACCAGGGACGATGAGGGATTGGTACTGACTGAAGGAGGCCAGAAGGAGCTTGCCATGGAGTCTTGTTCTGAGCACGCACTGTGCATGCGGCGACGAATGCAGAGACGTGAGGAACCATTGTGGGCCACCAGAAACGTTGTCGAAGGAAGGCTAGTGTATGACGGGACCCTGGATGACAGGTCAGCCTGGAGGAATGAGGTTCTCAATACCTCAATCCACAGTGGCAGCAAGGCATGAGGTAGGGAGAATGGTTTCAGAGGTCAAGGGTGTGGCAGAGGAACTGTATAGGTGGGAGAGGGCGTCAGGCTTCACATTATTTGACCCTGGGCGGTAGGAGATGGTGAAGTTAAATCTGGTGAACAGGAGCGCCTGCCTGGAGTTGAGGCGCTTGAGGCGCTTTGCTGTACAGAGATATTCCAGGTTTTTATGGTCGGTCCAGACAAGGAATGGCTATTCTGCTCCTTCCAGCCAGTGCCTCCACTCTTCCAATGCCATCTTCACCGCCAGGAGTTCTCGGTTGCCAACATCGTAGTTCCTTACAGCAGGATTGAGACAATGGGACAGGAAAGCACAAGGATGAAGCTTCTGGTCCTGGGCAGATTGCTGGGACAGGATGGCCCCCATTCCAACATCCGAAGCATCCACTTTCACCACAAATTGACGCGAGGAGTCCGGATGGATGAGGATGGGTGCTGTTGTGAACCGATGCTTCAGGTCCACAAAGGCTTTGTCGACAGCTGGAGACCATTTGAACGGTACCTTGGGAGAGGTGAGTGCCGAGAGGGGGGCTGCCAGGGTGCTGTAGTCCCGAATGAAACGGCGGTAGAAGTTTGCAAAACCAAGAAACCGTTGCAACTGCACCCTGGACGTTGGTTGAGGCCAATCCACCACTGCTTTCACCTTTCCAGGATACATCTGAACATTGCCCTCAGCAATGACATATCACAGAAAGGTGATTGTAGAGCGGTGGAACTCACTTCTCGGCTTTCACAAATAGTTGGTTCTCCAGGTGGCGCTGAAGGACCCGTCTGACATGAAGAACATTTTCTTGGGCAGATCGGGGAAAAAAACAGGATGTCGTCAAGGTACATGAACACAAACTGGTTTAGCATGTCCCGAAGCACATCCTTGACCAAAGCCTGGAAAACAGCGGGGTCGTTGGTGAGTCCAAATGGCATGACCTGGTACTCATAATGTCCACTGGCTGTGTTGAAAGCTGTCTTCCACTCATCATCTGAACCAGGTGGTAGGCATTTCGAAGGTCAAACTTGGAAAATATGGTGGCCCCCTGGAGAGGTTCAAACGCTGAGGAGAGGTAGGGGGTAACGATTCTTGACAGTAATGTCATTAAGTCCCCGGTAGTCGATTCACGGACGCAGGGTCTTGTCCTTCTTCTCCACAAAGAAAAACCATGCGCAAGCAGAAGATGCAGACGGACGGACGGCCCCAGTGGCCAGAGACTCCTCTATCTACTCCTCCATAGCTTTGGTCTCGGGTCCAGACAGAGAATACAATCGACCCCGAGGTGGTGTAGTGCCTGGGAGAAGATCAATGGCACAATCATAAGGACGGTGCGGGGGAAGGGAAGTAGCACGTGCCTTACTGAACACTTCCAGGAGGTCATGGTATTCTGTGGGGATAGCAGAGACATCCACAGTCTGAGGAAGATGACTTGAGGAAGGCTGTGCTGCTTGAAGGCAGTGGGAATGACAAAATGGGCTCCAACCCAGGATGGAGCTTGTGGTCCAATCAATCATCGGATTGTGCTTTTGAAGCCAGGAAAATCCCCAAACAATCGGAACATGGGGAGATGCAATGAGGAGGAACTGTATTGTCTCACTGTGGTTACCAGAAACCCTTAATTGAACGGGCACAATACTATGGGTGACTTCCCTACATAAGGGTGGAATTTCCTGTATGATTGATGAGGATCTACATATTGCAAATGTACGGTCCCTTACTAGACGTCCGCAAATGTTTTTAAAATAGGCCGATGGCCTCAGGTCATGCCCCAGGGCCAGATCTTCTGGGAAGTCATCAAATAAAGCATTTTATTATTATGTGTATTTATTTCACCTTTATTTAACCAGATAGGCTAGTTGAGAACAAGTTCTCATTTACAACTGCGACCTGGCCAAGATAAAGCAAAGCAGTGCGACACAAACAACAACACAGTTACACATGGAATAAACAAGCGTACAGTCAATAACACAATAGAAATAAGAAAGAAAGTCTATATACAGTGTGTGCAAATGGCGTGAGAAGGTAAGGCAAGAATAGGCCATAGTAGCGAAGTAATTACAATTTAGCAAATTAACACTGGAGTGATAGATGTGCAGATGATGATGTGCAAGTAGAAATACTGGTGTGCAAAAGAGCAGAAAAGTAAATAAAAACAATATGGGGATGAGGTGGGTAGATTGGATGGGCTATTTACAGATGGGCTAAGTACAGCTGCAGCGATCGGTTAGCTGTTCAGATAGCTGATGTTTAAAGTTAGTGAGGGAAATATAAATCTCCAGCTTCAGCGATTTTTGCAATTTCGTTCCAGTTATTAGCAGCAGAGAACTGGAAGGAAAGGCGGCCAAAGGATGTGTTGGCTTTGGGGATGACCAGTGAGATATACCTGCTGGAGCACGTGCTACGGGTGGGTGTTGTTATCGTGACCAGTGAGCTGAGATAAGGCAGAGCTTTACCTAGCATAGACTTATAGATGACCTGGAGCCAGTGGGTCTGGCGACGAATATGTAGCGAGGGCCAGCTGACTAGAGCATACAGGTCGCAGTGGTGGGTGGTATATGGTGCTTTGGTGACAAAACAGATGGCACCGTGATAGACTGCATCCAGTTTGCTGAGTAGAGTATTGGAGGCTAGTTTGTAAATGACATCGCCGAAGTCGAGGATCGGCAGGATAGTCCGTTTTACGAGGGTATGTTTGGCGGCGTGAGTGAAGGAGGCTTTGTTGCGAAATAGGAAGCCGATTCTAGATTTAACTTTGGATTGGAGATGTTTAATGTGAGTCTGGAAGGAGAGTTTACAGTCTAGCCAGACACCTAGGTATTTGTAGTTGTCCACATATTCTAAGTCAGAACCGTCCAGAGTATTGATGCCATTCGGGCGGGCAGGTGCGGGCAGCGAACAGTTGAAAAGCATGCATTTGGTTTTACTAGCATTTAAAAGCAGCTGGAGGCCATGGAAGGAGTGTTGTATGGCATTGAAGCTCGTTTGGAGGCTTGTTAACACAGTGTCCAAAGAAGGGCCAGATGTATACAGAATGGTGTTGTCTGCGTAGAGGTGGATCAGAGAATCACCCGAAGCAAGAGCGACATCGTTGATATATACAGAGAAAAGAGTCGGCCCGAGAATTGAACCCTGTGGTACCCCCATCGAGACTGCCAGAGGTCCGGACAACAGGCCCTCCGATTTGACACACTGAACTCTGTCTGAGAAATAGTTGATGAGAAACCAAGGCTGTTGAGTCTGCCGATAAGAATACGGTGATTGACAGAGTCGAAAGCCTTGGCCAGGTCGAAGACGGCTGCACAGTATTGTCTTTTATCGATGGCGGTTATGATATTGTGGCTGAGGTGCACCCGTGACCAGCTCGGAAACCGGATTGCACAATGGAGAAGGTACGGTGGGATTCTAAATGGTCAGTGATCTGTATGTTAACTTGGCTTTCGAAGACTTTAGAAAGGCAGGGCAGGACGGATATTGGTCTATAACAGTTTGGGTCTAGAGTATCTTTAGGGATCTCGGACGATACGAAAGAGAGGTTGAACAGACTGGTAATAGGGGTTGCAACAATAGCAGTGGATAATTTTAGAAAGAGAGGGTCCAGATTGTCTAGCCCAGCTGATTTGTACGGGTCCAGGTTTTGCAGCTCTTTCAGAACATCTGCTATTTGGGTGAAGGAGAAGCTGGGGAGGCTTGGGCAAGGAGCTGCGGTGGGTGCGGAGCTGTTGGCCAGGGTTGAGGTAGCCAGGAGTAAAGCATATCCAGCGGTAGAGAAATGTTATTGAAATTCTCGATTATTGTGGATTTATCGGTGGTGACAGTAATACCTAGCCTCAGTGCAGTGAGCAGCTGGGAGGAGGTGCTGTTATTCTCCATGGACTTTACAGTGTCCTAAAACCTTTTGGAGTTAGAGCTACAGGATGCAAATTTTTGTTTGAAAAAGCTAGCCTTTGCTTTCCTGACTGACTGCGTGTATTGGTTCCTGATTTCCCTGAAAAGTTGCATATCCCGGGGACTATTCGATGCTAATGCAGTCCGCCACAGGATGTTTTTGTGCTGGTCGAGGGCACTCAGGTCTGGAGTGAAGGGCTATATCTGTTCTTAGTTCTACATTTTTTGAAAGGGGTCATGCTTATTTAAGATCGTGAGGAAATTACTTTTAAAGAACAACCAGGCATCCTCGACTGATGGGATGAGGTCAATATCCTTCCAAGATACCCGGGCCAGGTCGATCAAAGTGTTTTAGGGAGCGTTTGACTGTGATGACGGGTGGACCCATAGCCCGATGCAGGCAATGAGGCAGTGATCGCTGAGATCCTGATTGAAAACAGCAGAGGTGTATTTGGAGGGCAAGTTGATCAGTATAATATCAATGAGGGTGCCCATGTTTACGGATTTAGGGTTGTACCTGGTGGGTTCCTTGATAATTTGTGTGAGATTGAGGGCATCTAGCTTAGATTGTAGGACTGCCGGGGTGTTAAGTGGACAAAACATCACCAAAGTGACATGGCCATTTCTCGTAAATGGAAAATACTTCTCGTAAACAAAACTCGATGAGCACAGGCTTGGCCAAATGGGCTCTTAGCCCAGAAACAAGATGGCGTCGAGGCCTCAACGCTTTTTGAGTTAAGGCCCATTTTCTGGGATTAAAGGTCAAAAACAGTAATAGAGCGCTAATTTGACCGCTTCACGTCAAAGTACATGAACCTACGATGTAGGAAAATAAGAACCAGCCATTTATCTATTGTAATTTACGAGAAATCGTACAATGTACAATTGGTGATGGTTAAAGAAATGTGTTTTTTTCCAAAAAGGTTATAGATCCGGTTGCGGCGTGTTCAGACGAATCCGTTAAGGCGGGTTTTGGACCTCTACGTGATTTCTGTGATTTTCTGTTATTTTCTGAAATCACACACACACACACAGTCAATGTGGAGTGACACAGTGTGAGGCTTACTGCAATAATTACCTGCGTTCAAACTATCAAAGAACTGTCAGATCTAGAGCTCTGAAACTGTATATACAGTGGGGCATGAGAGAGGCCTGTAATTTTCATCATAGGTACACTTCAACTATGACAGACGAAATGAGAAAAAGAAATCCAGAAAATCACATTGTAGGATTTTTAATTTATTTATTTGCAAATTATGGTGGAAAATAAGTATTTGGTCAATAACAAAAGTTTATCTCAATACTTTGTTATATACCCTTTGTTGGCAATGACAGAGGTCAAACACTTTCTGTAAGTCTTCACAAGGTTTTCACACACTGTTGCTGGTATTTTGGCCCATTCCTCCATGCAGATCTCCTCTAGAGCAGTGATGTTTTGGGGCTGTCGCTGGGCAACACGGACTTTCAACTCCCTCCAAAGATTTTCTATGGGGTTGAGATCTGGAGACTGGCTAGGCCACTCCAGGACCTTGAAATGCTTCTTACGAAGCCACTCCTTCGTTGCCCGGGCGGTGTGTTTGGGATCATTGTCATGCTGAAAGACCCAGCCACGTTTCATCTTCAATGCCCTTGCTGATGGAAGGAGGTTTTCACTCAAAATCTCACGATACATGGCCCCATTCATTCTTTCCTTTACACGGATCAGTCGTCCTGGTCCCTTTGCAGAAAAACAGCCCCAAAGCATGATGTTTCCACCCCCATGCTTCACAGTAGGTATGGTGTTCTTTGGATGCAACTCAGCATTCTTTGTCCTCCAAACACGACGAGTTGAGTTTTTACCAAAAAGTTCTATTTTGGTTTCATCTGACCATATGACATTCTCCCAATCCTCATCTGGATCATCCAAATGCTCTCTAGCAAACTTCAGACGGGCCTGAACATGTACTGGCTTAAGCAGGGGGACACGTCTGGCNGGAGGAATGGGCCAAAATACCAGCAACAGTGTGTGAAAACCTTGTGAAGACTTACAGAAAACGTTTGACCTCTGTCATTGCCAACAAAGGGTATATAACAAAGTATTGAGATAAACTTTTGTTATTGACCAAATACTTATTTTCCACCATAATTTGCAAATAAATTCATTAAAAATCCTACAATGTGATTTTCTGGATTTATTTTCCTCATTTTGTCTGTCATAGTTGAAGTGTACCTATGATGAAAATTACAGGCCTCTCTCATCTTTTTAAGTGAGAGAACTTGCACAATTGGTGGCTGACTAAATACTTTTTTGCCCCACTGTACATGTTCTAGAGCTTAAGTCGATAGCGCACTGTGAGTTATGTGGCTCTAGAAGGTTCTCAGGCAGAGAAACAGCCTCATACATTTTCAATGACTTCAATTCATTTTGACCATTGCGAAAATGACGACATTTAGAAAAGTCCCAGAGTCACAAGACTAGGTGCATTGAAACCGCCTCAGCCCATAGAGAAGGACCCTAATGTAAAGTTTCTGTCCAATAGTTCGCCCAGAAAAAGTTAATTTTCAGCACTAATTAAGGTCGCTGCTCAGGATTCTGTAAAAGCCTACCCCAATGAGGATATGTGTTCACTTTCAGCTTCCTGTGCCAACCGGAAGTGCCTTAAATTGAGGTCATAGGGGCTGTTTCGAAGGGTTAAAAAGGTCACATCTTTCCAAAACTTCATATGTGTGATTAGGCAACCCTCATGAACTGTAAATCAGTCATTTCTCCCAACAGATGTCCAAGAAAAACTCACACACACACATAGCCAGGATGGAGTAACACAGTGTGGGGCTTACAGACACACAGGCCTGCAATAGTTACCTGCATTCGAACTATCAAAGAACCGTCAGACCTAGAACTCTGAAACTTTAGAACCTGTTCTAGAGCTTAAGTCGATAGTGCACGATGAGTTATGTGGCTCTAGAAGGTTCTCAGGCCGAGAAACAGCCTTGTACATTTGCAGTGACTTCAATTCATTTTGACCATCGCGAAAATGACGACATTTAGAAAAGTCCCAGAGTCACAAGACTAGGTGCATTGAAATCGCCTCAGCCCATAGAGATGGACCCTAAAGTTTCTGTCCGATAGCTCATTCAGGGATCCCATAGCAAAGCACGAATTAAGGTCGCTGCTCGGGCTCCGAATGACCTATCGAGCCAAAACTCGGGATTCGGGGTCGCCTCAGCTAGGCCTACACATAATGTCAGAACTGGACCCACAGCTAGAACGTAACTACGTGTTTTACGTTTATGTTATGGTTTAAACAGAAGGCGCTGTGAATTTGGTGGTAAATGCCCATTGTCAGACATTGCAAATAAACAACCGTGCACCTGGTGATCGGAACGGGTTTCCAGGTTTCCAATTTTGAAATGGTTGTTAATGCCTTTAGGGGGGTGCAAGGGGTCCATGGTCGGGTAGGGAGCACCCCCCACTAGTGCCCATTCAATAGGGGGCGCCCCTGGTCACTTCTCTCTCATCAAACTTGACAAATAGACCGTCTAGGTTGATTCAGGGCTTAACTACTTAGGGAGTAGCGGCGCAGTAGCGCGCTCCCGACACTACCGGGTGAAATGTAAGGCGCCAAATTCAAAATCCAAAAGTTGAATTATTAAACATTCATCAATATACAAGTGTTGCATAGTCATCAAAAGCTCTGCTTCTTGGCAATATCACAGCGTTGTCAGATTTCAAAAAGACTTTACGGCGAAAGCACAACATTTGATTGTTTGAGGATAGCACCTCATATTTTCTACATTAGCATAAATTCTCATCCATCGCGGGTCACACAAAACCCATATAAGAGCGAAAGGTAAGTGATATTTTTTAGAAGAACTTCTGCTGAGGGCTTCCCAAGTGTCCAACGAAGACATCCAATGATTCTTTTGTTAGAAAAAGTCATTTATAATATCCATAAATCTCCGTTTGATTGGCGCGTTATAATCATAAAATCCACCGTTGAGTCGCCCATTGAACCGTGAAGAGAACACATTCATATTATACCTATAAACTTTCTACAAACAAATCAAACATCATTTTTAATGTATCCTTAGGTTTCCTTTTATGTATATTTACTGTAATATTTCAACCGGACGATAACGTGAACAATAGGAAAGGAAAATAAAGTGGGGCACGCTCACAATCTCGCGCCCGTCAAACGTTGTTGACAAAAGTGGTCGTTTCACTACTTCCTCTTCCTATCCGTTCTGCTTAGTGCTACAGCTTCCAGACTCTGTATAAAGACTGTTGACATCTAGTGGAAGCCATAGGTACTGCAGTCTCAGTCCTAGTTAAAATACAAATGAATAGGCAGCCTGGAGAAGAAAGTCATTTACAAAACAAACTGCAAATCCGGATGGATTTGCCTGCCATATCAGTTCTGTTATACTCAGAGACATTATTTTAACACTTCAGAGTGTTCCCTATCCAATAGTACTAATTATGTGCATATCCTATTTTCTGGGCCTGAGTGGCAGGCATTTTACTTTGGGCACGCCAGACTCTCCAAAACCGTCACCTCTGCTGCCGCTCCCTAAGAAGTTAACATAGTGATGTATATCATTTGGTCAGTATAAATGCCATTTGGACATTTCTTATGCCATTTGGACATGGTTCACTGACTTTTGGGTTCGGAAACCGACTTCCTATGATCATATATGGCAAATGGACATAACATCCTGATTTGGCACTTTCAATACTTATGTATGGCATTTGGACATTTCGTATGCCATTTGGACATGATTCACTGACTTTTGGGTTCAGAAACCGACTTCCTATGATCATATATGGCAAATGGACATAACATCCTGATTTGGCACTTTCAATACTTATGTATGGCATTTGGACATTTCTTATACCATTTTGCCATGGTTCACTGACTTTTGACTTCCTATGGTCATATATTGCAAATGGACAAAACATAGGCCTTTATGGACAAACATGTATTACTGACAATTTTTTTTTTTTACATTTTCAAAATTTGACCCTTGGGTCTTGACTTTATGTTCATTTGCAATATGACAATTTACGGTGGAGCGCGCTCGCCATCTTTGGGATTTTTGAGGTATGACACTTGGCATTTTCCATATGCCACTTGCCATAAGCTTTGAATGAAATACCACTCCATTTGAGTGGTATTTGCGATCGTGTATATGTTTCATTTTTGTCCATTTCAGTGACTTCCCCTATAGAGCGGCCGTCCAGTGCCCTGGCATCCATGGGCACAGAGAGAGGCTGAGTGGGAATACCAAGCTCCGAAGCTATCGTGGCATCCATGAAACTTTCATCAGCCCCAGAGTCAATGATCACTCAGAGAGACTTAGATTGGTCTCCCCACAACAGAAGAGCAAAAAGGTGTGTGTGGGTGATGGGAATTAAGGAACTCCCAGTCTGACTCACCATAGTGCTGGTACCCACTAGAGACAAGGGTTTCCTAATAGGGCAGGTAGCTATAAAATGTCCTGCCCCTCCACAGTACCGACAACAGTTACTGTTCATCCTCCGTGAGCGTTCCCCCACTGATAACCTAGCTCTTCCCAACTGCATAGGCTCAGGAGTATCCATTCACCTATCGTAGATTCACGAGAGGGCTCGGATGACTTCGAATCCTCTCGGAAGAGCTGCCTTCGGAAACTTCCGGATTCCCTTGGAGGTGAACGTGCTATAGCGGGTGCACGAGTGTGCCAGAGACCAGACCTCCTCTCACTCTTGTGTTCCGTTAGGCGTCCATCAATTGTAATGGTTAGAGCGATAAGGGAGTCGCGATCCATCGGCAATTCCCGAGCAGCTAGCTCATCCTTTACCTCCTCAGATAATCCGTGCAAAAAAGTATCGAAAAGAGACTCCGGATTCCAGGCACTCTCAGCGGCCAACGTGCGAAAATCAACCGCGTAGTCTGCCACACAACGGGAGTTTTGACGTAAGTCAAGCAGTTTACTGGCCGCCTTTCTCCCGGAAACCGTAGATTCAATTCCTTTCTCACTTCTGCCATGAATTCCTCCAGATGACCACAAATGGCAGATTGTTGCTCTCAACATGCCGTAGCCCAGGAGAGCGCCCTTCCCGACATTAGCGTAATAATATACGCTATCTTCGATCGGTCTGAAGGAAACGAAGATGGCTGTAGCCCAAAAATAAGCGAGCCCTGAGAAAGAAAACCCCGGCAGGTACCAGGATTCCCCGAATATCGCTCCGGAGGAGGTGAATGGGGTTCTCGGGGAGCCGGGATAGTCTGTACAAACTCACCACAGATAGGGGAAAGATTACTGGGTGATTGGAGTTTTTCAGAGGTGGCAGGCAGCTAACTCCCTGATTTTCTCCATAATAGCCTTTAACCCATGGTCATGGCATTCCTTCAAGGCCCTGTACCAACTCCTCATGTCTCCTAATGGTGGCTCCCTGCAGGGAGACAGTGTGGCGGAGCTGGTCCAAGTCTGCTGGGTCTGTCATGGCCAGTTCGTACTAACAAGGCACACGGCGAGAACCAGATGCAGACACAGGAGGCAGATGGTTGGAGTCTTACAACAATGTTTATTAATCCAAAAGGAGTAGGCAAGAGAATGGTCGTGGACAGGCAAAAAGGTCAAAACCAGATCAGAGTCCAAAAGGTACCGAAGCTCAGGCAAAATCAAGGTCAGGGCAGGCAGGATGATCAGACAGGCAAGAAAATAGTCCAGAGTCAGGCAAGGGTCAAAACCGGGAGAACTAGAAAAAGAGAATGCAAAAAGCAGGAGAAAGGGAAAAACGCTGGTTGACTTGGAGACATACAAGACAAACTGGCACCCCTCATCACTGTCAAACGCTCCCTAAAACACTTCAGCGAGCAGGCCTTTCTAATCGACCTTGCCCGGGTATCCTGGAAGGATATTGACATCCCCTCAGTAGAGGATGCCTGGTCATTCTTTAAGAGTGCCTTCCTCACCTTCTTAAATAAGCATGCCCCTTTCAAAAAATGTAGAACCAGGAACAGATATAGCCCTTGGTTCACTCCAGACTTGACTGCCCTTGACCAGCACAAAAACATCCTGTGGCGTTCTGCATTAGCATCGAACAGCCCACGCGATATGCAACTTTTCAGGGAAGTCAGGAACCAATATACACAGGCAGTTAGGAAAGCTAAGGCTAGCTTTTTCAAGCAGAAATTTGCATCCTGTAGCACAAACTCAAAAAGTTCTGGGACACTGTAAAATCTATAGAGAATAAGAGCACCTCCTCTCAGCTGCCCACTGCATTGAGGCTAGGAAATACTGTCACCACTGACAAATCCACTATAATTGAGAACTTCAATAAGCATTTTTCTACAGCTGGCCATGCTTTCCACCTGGCTACCCCTACCCCGGTCAACAGCCCTGCACTCCCCACAGCATCTCGCCCAAGCCTCCCCCATTTCTAATTCACCAAAATCCAGATAGCAGATGTTCTGAAAGAGCTGCAAAACCTGGACCCGTACAAATCAGCCGGGCTAGACAATCTGGCCCCTCTCTTTCTAAAATGATCTGCCAAAATTGTTGCAACCCCTATTACTAGCCTGTTCAACCTCTTTCGTATCGTCTGAGATTCCCAAAGATTGGAAAGCTGCAGCGGTCATCCCCCTCTTCAAAGGGGGTGACACTCTAGACCCAAACTGCTACAGACCCATATCTATCCTACCCTGCCTTTCTAAAATCTTTGAAAGCCAAGTTAACAAACAGATTACCGACCATTTCGAATCCCACCGTACCTTCTCCGCTATGCAATCTGGTTTCAGAGCTGGTCATGGGTGCACCTCAGCCACACTCAAAGTCCTAAACGATATCATAACCGCTATCGATAAGAGACATGTGTTATCCCTCGCAAGGCTGCTGGCCCAGATGGCATCTCTGGCCGTGTCCTCAGAGCATGCGCAGACCAGCTGGCTGGTGTGTTTACGGACATATTCAATCAGTCCCTATCCCAGTCTGCTGTTCCCACATGCTTCAAGAGGGCCACCATTGTTCCTGTTCCCAAGAAAGCTAAGGTAACTGAGCTAAATGACTATCGTCCCGTAGCACTCACTTCCGTCATCATGAAATGCTTTGAGAGACTAGTCAAGGATCATATCACCTCCATCCTGCCAGACACCCTGGACCCACTCCAATTTGCTTACCGTCCCAATAGGTCCACAGACGACGCAATCGCAATCACACTGCATACTGCCCTAACCCTGGACAAGAGGAATACTTATGTAAGAATGCTGTTCATCGACTACAGCTCAGCATTTAACACCATAGTTCCCTCCAAGCTCATCATTAAGCTCGAGATCCTAGGTCTCGACCCCGCCCTGTGCAACTGGGTCCAGATGCACAATCGAGAGCATCCTGTCGGGCTGTATCACCGCCTGGTACGGCAACTGCTACGCCCACAACCGTAAGGCTCTCCAGAGGGTAGTGAGGACTGCACAACGCATCACCGGGGGTAAACTACCTGCCCTTCAGGACACCTACACCACCCGATGTCACAGGAAGGCCAAAAAGATCATCAAGGACAACAACCACCCGAGCCACTGCCTGTTCACCCCGCTATCATCCAGAAGGCAAGGCCAGTACAGGTGCATCAAAGCTGGGACCGAGAGACTGAAAAACAGCTTCTACCTCAAGGCCATCAGACTGTTAAACAGCCATCACTAACATTGAATGGCTGCTGCCAACATACTGACTTAAAACTCTAGCCACTTTAAAAATAGGAATTGGATGTAACAAATGTATCACTAGCCACTTTAAACAATTTTGTATATAATGTTTACATATCCGACATTACTCATATCAAATGTATACACTGTACTCTAAACCATCTACTGAATCTTGCCTATGCCGTTAGGCCATCGACTCAAATCTCTAGGCACTTTAATAATTATAATCGGATGAAATAAATGTATCACTAGCCACTTTAAACGATGCCATTTATATAATGTTTACATATCCTACATTACTCATCTCATATGTACAGTGAGGGAAAAAAGTATTTGATCCCCTGCTGATTTTGTACGTTTGCCCACTGACAAAGAAATGATCAGTCTATAA
>QNTS01000073.1:553786-569745 GCA_003317085.1 Hucho hucho | reverse complement strand
GAGCCAGAAATCTTTCTGATTGAGAGGGGGTCAAATACTTATTTCCCTCATTAAAATGCAAATCAATTTATAACATTTTTCACATGCGTTTTTCTGGATTTTTTTGTTGTTATTCTGTCTCTCACTGTTCAAATAAACCTACCATTAAAATTATAGACTGATAATTTCTTTGTCAGTGGGCAAACTTACAAAATCAGCAGGGGATCAAATACTTTTTTCCCTCACTGTATATAATGTACTCCATACCATCTACTGCATCTTGCCTACGCCGATCAGCCATCGCTCATCCATATATTTATATGTACATACTCGTATTCATTCCTTTACTCTTGTGTGTATAAGGTAGTTGTTGTGAAATTGTTAGATTACTTGTTAGATACTACTGCATGGTCGGAACTAGAAGCACAAGCATTTTGCTACACTCGCATTAACATCTGCTAACCATGTGTATATGACAAATAACATTTTATTTTATTTGATTTGACATTACTGTGCAGCCGTATTCATTGACCTGGCCAAGGCTTTCGATTCTGTCAATCACCACATTCTTATTGGCAGACTCAACAGCCTTGGTTTCTCAAATGATTGCCTCGCCTGATTCACCAACTACTTCTCTGATAGAGTTCAGTGTGTCAAATCGGAGGGCCTGTTGTCCGGACCTCTGGCAGTCTCTATGGGGGTGCCTCAGGTTTCAATTCTCGGGCCGACTCTCTTCTCTGTATACATCAATGATGTCGCTCTTGCTGCCGGTGATTCTCTGATCCACCTCTACGCAGACGACCACATTCTGTATACTTCTGGCCTTTCTTTGGACACTGTGTTAACTAACCTCCAAACGAGCTTCAATGCCATACAACTCTCCTTCCGTGGCCTCCAACTGCTCTTAAATGCAAGTAAAACTAAATGCATGCTTTTCAACCGATCACTGCCCGCACCTGCCTGCCCGTCCAGCATCACTACTCTGGACAGCTCTGACTTAGAATATGTGGACAACTACAAATACCTAGGTGTCTGGCTAGACTGTAAACTCTCCTTCCAGACTGACATACCGATCCTCGAACAACCTGTATGCTCTCGACCTGTATGCTCTCGTTGGCTGACCCTCGCTTCATACTCGTCGCCAATCCCACTGGCTCCAGGTTATCTACACGTCTCTGATAGGTAATGCCTCGCCTTATCTCAGCTCGCTGGTCACCATAGCAGCACCCACCCGTAGCACGCGCTTCAGCCGGTATATCTCACTGGTCACACCAAAAGCCAATTCCTCCTTTGGCCGCCTTTCCTTCCAGTTCTCTGCTGCCAATGACTGGAACGAACTACAGAAATCACTGAAGCTGGAGACTCATATCTCCTTCACTAGCTTTAAGCACCAGCTATCAGTGCAGCTCACAGATCTCTGCACCTGCACATAGCCCATCTGTAAACAGCCCATCCTACTACCTCATCTCCATACTGTATTTATTCATTTATCTTGCTCCTTTGCAACCCAGTAACTTGCACGTTTATCTTCTGCACATCTACCATCCCAGTGTTTAATTGCTATATTGTAATTACCTCGCCACCATGGCCTATTTGTTGCCCTACCTCCCTTATCTTACCTCATTTGCACTCACTGTATATAGACTTATTATTTATTTAATTTTTTCATTTTTCTACTGTATTAATGGCTGTATGTCTGTGTATTCCATGTGTAACTCTTTGTTCTTGTATGTATCAAATTGCTGTGCTTTATCTTGGCCAGGTCGCAGTTGTAAATGAGAACTTGTTCTCAACTTGCCTACCTGGTTAAATAAATGTGAAATAAATAAATAAAAATCACCCGACCTCAACCCAATTGAGATGGTTTGGGATGAGTTGGACCGCAGAGTGAAGGAAAAGCAGCCAACTAGTGCTTAACATATGTGGGAACTCCTTCAAAACTATTGGAAAAGCATTCCTCAGCTGGTTGAGCGAATGCCAAGAGTGTGCAAGCCTGTCATCAAGGCAAAGGGTGGCTACTTTAAAGAATCTAAAATCTAAAATATATTTTGATTTGATTAACACTTTTTTGGTTACTACATGATTCCATTGGTGTTATTTCTTAGTGTTGATGTCTTCACTATTATTCTACAGTGTAGAAAATAGTCAACATAAAGAAAAACCCTTGAGTGACTAGGTGCGTCCAAACTTTTGACTGGTACTGTGCTCCCGAGTGGCTCAGCGGTCTAAGGCACTGCATCTCAGTCCTTGAGGCGTCACTACAGACACCCTGGTTTGATTCCAGGCTGTATCACAACCCGGCCGTGATTGGGAGTCCCATAGGGCAGTGCACAATTTGCCCAGCTTTGTTCGGGTTTGGCTGGTGTAGGCCGTCATTGTAAATAAGAATTTGTTAATAACTGACTTGTTAACTAAAGGTTAAATTAAATAATAAAAATATTGAAACTTATCCTCATTTCAATCAAATTATTATGCAAATTTCAATCTCTAATCATCCAAATGACAAATTATCCAAATTTCTATCTCTTATTATCCAAACTCTCATATCACATTCACACAGTACTATTCCCAAAAAACACGTAACCAATTAGTTTTCTACAATATTTTTCTAACCTGCAGGAATATCTTATTTCAGGGTTAGTTCCTGGAATAATGTAACTCATACATTTACATCTTACTATACTAACCCAGGGCATTGCAATGTATTTTCATTCAATTTATATAGCGCTTCTCCTCATCTTACGGCAGTACCATCAGGACTCTGTATCTCTCTTTTAGGACAGCACCATCAGGACTTCCTTTTTCTTTCCTAACTACCTACATGTATGACAGTACCATCAGGACTTCATAGCTCTTTATTATGACGATACGATCACGATCTCTTAACCTTAAGACTTCCTATTTATTATGACGATACCATCAGGATCTCATAACCTTAAATCGTCAGCACATTCAGGGCTCCGTATCTCGATTAATTGTTTCCAATAAATATTAGTCTCACCCTTTATCTGTCTGTGTTCGGGACACCGTAACCACCCGCTGACGACCTCTTTCAGATCTTAGGGTTTCCTTGAGCCACTTGGTGTGGCCCCCGTGCACAGTTAACCTAGGTCCTCAGGAGCCGTCAGCAGATGGAGTTTGGTGTCCCATCTGGGGTGCCAAGTATTGTCGTGGAAATTCTAATCAAGTAAGGGAGAAGAGACTTTCATTTGGTTCAAACAATCAACCTTTAATATCAATTAATTATTGCAATAATGGATCTGGTCAACGAGAGCCCAACAAAAAAGAGTCGGGTCTCAGCCTTTACAACCTTTGTTTACGTGACAGTTTAGCAGGTGTGTGAGATCATAGCGCACAAACAAGTGATAACGTTAGTCCTTTCTGCCGATAGAATTGTCACTGATGCTCAAGCCAGCCTCTGTTCTCTTCATATCTCCACACAGCTGTGACTTAAAAGATTCAAAAAGAACAGGATGGACCAAAAACTGGCCACTCTCACACGACCAAGTTGAACAGATGCAGAGTTGAAAAATACCAGCTTCTTCTTACAAGACCCTCAAACAGACAGTGGAAATGTACAGGTTTAAGGTTATTACAGCACATGTGCATAACATAAGTTTAGCATTAAGAACTTTTAAAGTAATTATTCATGACGTTGTCTCTGCTATACAAGCTTAAAGAGGTTATACAGGATTGTTTCCCCTCACAGGCTTCACCATGTTTCATCAATGTACAGCTGAATTTCGTCTGTATAGCAGTGAATGTTTACATTTTGTTTCAGAATGACATCCCCAAGAGGTAGGATATATAGTGAAAAAACAGTAGTGGTCCTAAAACGGAACATTGATGAACACAGAAACTTACCATTGATTTTTCAGAGGACAAACCATCCACAGAGACAAACCGATATCTTTCAGACAGATAAGATCTAAACCAGGCAAGAACTTGTCCGTGTAGACCAATTAGGGTTTCCAATCTCTCCAAAAGAATGTGCTGATCGATGGTGTCAAAAGCGGCACTAAGGTCTAGGTGCATAAGAACAGACGCAAAGTCTTGGTCTGAGGTCATTTACCACCTTCACGAGTGCGGTCTCAGTACTACAGTATGATGGGGTCTAAAACCAGACTGGAGTGTTTCGTATACATGATTTGGCTTCAAGTCAGTGAGTTGCTGAGCAACAGCTTTTTGAGAAGGAATTGAAGATTCGATATAGACCGCTAGATTTTTTAATTTCCATGTCAAAGTTAGGCTTTTTCAGGGGAGGCTTTACTTTTAGAGAGGTACACATTGGTACACATCCAAAGCATAGTGTTCAACATAGGAGGACCAAACACAGGAAGTAGCTCTTTCAGTAGTTTGGTTGGAATAGGGTCCAGTAGGCAGCTGGAAGGTGTAGAGGCCATTACTCTATTTTTTGAATGGGTCGAGAGATACATGATTAAAAACTTGAGTGTCTCCATTGATCCGAAGTCCAGGCAGTTCTGTGCAGACTGAGGACAACTGAGTTTTGGAGAAATACGTGTATTCAAAGAGGAGTCCATAATTTGCTTTCTAATGTTCATGATCTTTTTGTCAAAGAAGTTTGTGAATTCAACACTGCTGAAGTGAAGGCTACCTCACTTTGGGAATGCTGATTTTTAGTTAGCTTTGCGACAGTATAAAAAATACATATTGGATTATTTTTATTCTCTTCAATCAGGTTGGAAAGTAGGCTGATCAAGCAGCAGGAAGGGCTTTTCGATATTGCACAGTAATGTCTTTCCAAGCTAGTCGGAAGACTTCCAATTTGTTGGAGCACCATAACCGTTCCAATTTTCTGTAACCTTGCGTCAGGGCTCAGGTTTTTTCTGTATACCAGGGAGCTGGTTGCTTATGACCAATGTTTTTTGTTTTTAACGTTGCGACTGCATCTAGGGTATTACGCAAGGTTAAGTTTAGATCCTCGGTTAGGTGGTAAACAGATTGATGTACTCCGGCATCCTTGGGTAGGTGGAGGGAGTCTGGAAGAGCATCTAGGAATCTTTGGGTTGTCTGAGAATTTATAGCGCAGCTTTTGATAATTGATTGGGTCTGAGCTAAATATTTGTTGCAAACGTAATAAAATGGTGGGATTATGAGGAAAAACATTTCGATCCACAATATCTCATCCACGGAGCAAAACTAGATCCAGGGTATGATTATGGCAATTTGTAGGTCCCAAGACATGTTGGACCAAACCCATTGAGTCGATGATGGCTCTGAAAGCCTTTTGGAGAGGGTTTGTGGACATCTCCATGTGAATATTGAAGTCACCATGGGATGAGGGGTGTACCAGGACACTGCTGATTGGCCGGCCTCAACACCTGCTATCTTCACAGTGTAGCCGGCTCTCTCTAGCTTGTGGATTTCCTTGTTGTACAGTGTCTAGCTTAAGGTTGTGCAGAAGGTGATGCTCTGTAGCTCTCACATGGGCCATCACTGCTGTGGGAGGTGCGTGCAGACTGGGTGTGTTCTTCATACGGAGAAGTGGAGTAGCGTAGCGGGACACTCCATCCACTGTGACATGGCTAGTCTTGGCTTCTAGCACTTCCACTGCTGATTGATCTTGCTTGGAGCGGGTTCACCTACTCATTTCTGTATGGGAGTGTGTCGAGCTACCACAATCTCAACATTCTGGTGTAAATCTTCAGAAGGGGAGAGGAATATGGTGAGCAGGCATGAGCTCTCACCTGGTGGATGCTGTAGGAAGCTTGTCGGTTCCTGCACAGCCCGGCCCAGCTGCGTGAACACTGAACGGGGCCACCCAGTGGTCCCATGCGAACTGGATAGGTGTGTGTTATCAGCTGAGGGTGATCCTACCCTACAAGGAGCATAGGCTGCACTCCACTGAATGTCTTGAGTGGGACACCTTTCAAATGTATGTACCTCTTCTTCAGTGATTTCACAGGACAAGACTGTTCTGCCAGGTTTAACTCGTCAGCGGTGAAGGCGTGGTGGATGTGAGGTTTCACTTGTGGGTTGTTCTTAGCAGACACCTCGAATGACATTGTGACTCCTTTTACCTGTACTACATCCTGTTGTATGGTCCGCAGCTTCAGGAACTCCTCTTCCCTCCATAGACCAAGATGCTGAGCCACTGCAGGTAGGATGATAGTTCTCTCTACGATCCGTCGTCCAGGGCGGCATGGGTATCCAGGGTTCTACTCCCATTACGGAGCTCAACAGGAACAACTTTCAGCATAACACGGCATGAATGACTGGATTGGTACATGTATACCATGCTGGAGGATGTGCTTACTGTCAGCAAGCTCTGGTTTGTAGTGAATGCCACTTTGTGTAGTACTAGTAGGTGCTGCTCCCCACAGGTGGAGCAAGGCTTCTTCTGTGATCAGCTCTCGGGCTTGTGTCCCCTGCTGCTCTCGGGCTTGTGTCCCCCAGCCGTACTAAGCTACTGAACTCAGCACCGACGTAATGTAACTGATTATTACAATAAGAACAGTTGGGCTACCGCTACGGATGATCACACGAGTGATGCAGTACTCTGCAAAGCTGTCTCTGTAGCTGGGGGGAAGCTTTGACAGGAGGGTATCCACGTGGGAGCCGCACCTCAGCTCGAACCGGGAGGAGCCATCCATAGTACTCAGCATACCCACTAGTGTGTTCACAGTAGAGGAGAAATCCTTCAATCCCTGGGCATCTCCTATCTTCACAGCAGGAGAGTTAAGTATGGCATTGAGCTCCTCCTGTACAATCTGCCTTGGCTGGCTGTATATCTGTTGGGGAGCCTGAATAGCGCTTGTGTATGGCATGGGGTCGTTGGCATACCTCTTTGCCACCTTGTAAGCACTGGGCAACTTTAGACAGACGAACAGTACCTGATACGTATAGCCCTCCGTTAGATGCCTGTGGGGGCCCAGCACACTATCCAGTCCCTTTTTAAGCATCACAAAGTCACTTTCCTTGCCTGAGTTCAACATAGTTAGTTTATCAAATCAAATCAAAGTTTATTTGTCACGTGCACCGTATACAACAGGAGTAGACCTTACAGTGAAATGCTTACTTAAGGGCTCTAACCAACAGTGCAATTTCTAAGTAAAAAAAATAGGTATTAGGTGAACAATAGGTAAGTAAAGAAATAAAAACAACAGTAACAAGACAGTGGAAAATAACAGTAGAGAGGCTATATACAGTAGCGAGTAGTGAGTAGCAGTAGGGTAAATGAGGGGTTGGCAGGTGGTGGGTGGTGGGTGGCGGGTGGCGGGACACAATGCAGATAGCCCGAGTAGCCAATGTGCGTGGGCACCGGTTGGTCGGGCTAATTGAGGTAGTATGTACATGAATGTATAGTTAAAGTGACTATGTATATATTATAAACAGAGAGTAGCAGCAGCGTAAAAGAGGGGTTGGGGGGGAGGGGGCACACAATGCAAATATTCCGGGTAGCCATTTGATTACCTGTTCAGGAGTCTTATGGCTTGGGGGTGGCTGGGGTCTTTGACAATTTTTAGGGCCTTCCTCTGACACCGGCTGGTGTAGAGGTCCTGGATGGCAGGCAGCTTAGCCCCAGTGATGTACTGGGCCGTACGCACTATCCTCTGTAGTGCCTTGTGGTCGGAGGCCGAGCAGTTGCCGTACCAGGCAGTGATGCAACCAGTCCGGATGCTCTCGATGGTGCAGCTGTAGAACCTTTTGAGGATCTGAGGACCCATGCCAAATCTTTTTGTTTCCTGAGGGGGAATAGGCTTTGTCGTGCCCTCTTCACAACTGTCTTGGTTTGTTTGGACCATTCTAGTTTGTTGGTGATGTGGACACCAAGGAACTTGAAGCTCTCAACCTGCTTATCTACAGCCCCGTCGATGAGAATGGGGGCGTGCTCGGTCCTCCTTTTCCTGTAGTCCACAATCATCTCCTTAGCCTTGGTTACGTTGAGGGATAGGTTGTTATTCTGGCACCACACGGTCTCTGACCTCCTCCCTATAGGTTGTCTCGTCGTTGTCGGTGATCAGGCCTACCACTGATGTGTCGTCCGCAAACTTAATGATGGTGTTGGAGTCGTGCCTGGCCACGCAGTCGTGGGTGAACAGGGAGTACAGGAGGGGACTGAGCATGCACCCCTGAGGGGTTCCAGTGTTGAGGATCAGCGTGGCAGATGTGTTGCTACCTACCCTCACCACCTGGGGGCAGCCCGTCAGGAAGTCCAGGATCAAGTTGCAGAGGGAGGTGTTTAGTCCCAGGTTCCTTAGCTTAGTGATGAGCTTTGAGGGTACTATGTTGTTGAACGCTGAGCTGTAGTCAATGAATAGCATTCTCACGTAGGTGTTCCTTTTGTCCAGGTGGGAAAGGGCAGTGTGGAGTGCAATAGAGATTGCATCACCTGTGGATCTGTTGGGGCAGTATGCAAATTAGAATGGGTCTAGGGTTTTTGGGATAATGGTGTTGATGTGAGCCATTACCAGCCTTTCAAAGCACTTCATGGCTACGGACGTGAGTGCTACGGGTCTGTAGTCATTTAGGCAGGTTGCCTTAATCTTCTTGGGCACAGGGACTATGGTGGTCTGCTTGAAACATGTTGGTGTTACAGACTCAATCAGGGACCTGTTGAAAATGTCAGTGAAGACACTTGCCAGTTGGTCAGCACATGCCCGGAGCACACGTCCTGGTAATCCGTCTGGCCCCGCAGCCTTGTAAATGTTGACCTGTTTAAAGGTCTTACTCACGTTGGCTACGGAGAGCGTGATCACACAGTCGTCCGGAACAGCTGATGCTCTCATGCATGCCTCAGTGTTGCTTGCCTCGAAGCGAGCATAGAAGTGATTTAGCTCATCTGGTAGGCTCGTGTCACTGGGCAGCTCGCGGCTGTGCTTCCCTTTGTAGTCTGTAATAGTTTGCTCGCCCTGCCACATAAGCCGAGCATTGGAGCTGGTGTAGTACGATTCAATCTTAGCCCTGTATTGACGCTTTGCCTGTTTGATGGTTCGTCGGAGGGCATAGAGGGATTTCTTGTAAGCTTCCGGGTTAGAGTCCCGCACCTTGAAAGCGGCAGCTCTACCCTTTAGCTCAGTGCGAATGTTGCCTGTAATCCATGGCTTCTGGTTGGGGTATGTACGTACAGTCACTGTGGGGACAACGTCCTCGATGCACTTGTTGATAAAGCCAGTGACTGCCACTAGGAGCGCCCCCTGTGGGTGAGCGGTATCCTGTTTGCTTATTTCCTTGTACAGCTGACTGAGTGCGGTCTTAGTGCCAGCATCCATCTGTGGTGGTAAATAAACAGCCACGAAAAGTATAGCTCTAGGAAAATAGTGTGGTCTGCATTTTATCACAAGATACTCTACTTCAGGCGAGCAAAATCTAGAGACTTCCTTAGATTTCGTGCACCAGCTGTTGTTTACAAATATGCACAGACCACCCCCCCTCGTCTTACCGGAGTGTGCTGTTCTATCTTGCCGGTGCAGCGTGTATTCCGCTAGCTGAATATCCATGTCATCATTCAGCCACGATTCCGTGAAACATAAGATATTACATTTTTTGTTGTCCCGTTGGTAGGATATTCGTGATTGTACCTCGTCTAATTTATTGTCCAATGATTGCACGTTGGTGAGTAATATTTAGGCTTCAGTAGTCCATAGGATGAGGCGATGGCCATCTCCATAAGGCTGGGCATCGTGGGGTCTGCTGGAGGCCAAGCTGGTGCATTTGGTGGAACTGGATATGGCTGTGGCACAAGGATATGGTGCTGGCTCTGGCCAGGGTCGTGCAGCTGGCTGTGGCCAGGGTTGTGCAGCTGGCTGCGGCCCGGGTTGTGGAGCTGGCTACGGCCCGGGTTGTGAAGCTGGCTGCGGCCCGGGTTGAGGTGACTGGACCTAGACATGGCGGTGGCCCAATCGGTGATGGTTGTATTTGGATGACCCCCCGGTAGCAGAGTATGAATGGGGCTATGTGGCTCTGGGAGAGGAAGGCTCTGATGGCATTGGCGATAGGAGGGGTACTGGTAAGGAGTGCTGACGTATGGGTTGCTGTAGCTGTGTGGCTAGGGAACTTGTCTGGCTTCGTTCATGACTACTGATAGCTCCCTCATCTGTCTGCTAATATCCTGGCAACATGCCTCCATCCTACTCCATCTCTGATCTTTGCTTAACCTCTCAATGTTGGCAGCCGCTGTTGTGTAGTAGAACACTTCCATCACCTCCTCTCTTTCTCTCCTTCATTCTTTTCTCGAGCCAGCAGAGAGAAAGATTTGGTGTCTTAAAAGTGGGCTATTGTCTGTTCTTATCAAACTGCAGATACAGTACGTTCCCGCCTGCGCTCTATTAAGTTGGATATCACCAACAATGTGTCATAATATGCAACTGCAAATAATGTGGCATATCTAACCATAACAGAGCAATTCTACAAGGGGAAAATACAATTAACGGACATAGGCCGTGATCACATTGGTTGGTGGTAAAAATGCAATAAAAGGGAATCCGCCTAATGTTTATGTTTCCAATGAAATGTATTAAGTCAGAATGCTCAATGCTAGAATGTTTACAATAAAAAAAAAATTGTCTCATTTGCAAAACCATTGTGAAGGATAGCTGTGAGGGTTATCGAATCAGGATAAAATCCTCTGATCTCCTCAAGCTCATTAATGATAGAAGGTTAATATTTGAAGATTGCCGAAAGGCCAGTCTCTTTGGCAATGACAAGGAGTGGCAAGTAGTGGAATGTTAGCTAAAGATACTGGTACTCAGGCTACATATGATCCCCAATGATATGCCCAAAGATCAAACTGCGTGTCTGTGGAATGACACGTCACATGACCAACATTTATAACAACTTATTTATTCATGCACAAAGCCAAATGCTTTAATAGCAAAGTAGCTAGCCTCCTAGTGTAGCAAGTGCTTTCTTTATCACATATCATCTGTCACACACTGATCTGTTTCACCTGTCTTTGTGCTTGTCTCCACCCCCCTCCAGGTGTCGCCCATCTTCACGATTATTCCCAGTGTATTTATATCTGTGTTCTCTGTTTGGCTGTTGCCAGTTCGTTTTGTTCGTCAAGCCTACCAGCGGTTTTCCCCATGCTCCTATCTTTTTCTAATTCCTGTTTTCTAGTTTTCCCAGTTTTTACCATTCTGCCTGCCCTGACCCTGAGCCGGCCTGCTGTTCTCTACCTTGTCACACCAACTTGGATTATTGTCCTCTGCTTGCTCTGACCCTGAAACTGCGGACTCTGATCTGGATTACTGACCTCTGCCTGCCCTTGACCTGTCATTTTGCCTGCCCCCTGTTCTAGTAATACACTTTTGTTACTTCAACACTGTCTGCATCTGGGTCTTCTCCTGAAACGTGATAGTACGAACTGGCCTTTACTGACCCAGCAGACTTGGACCAGCTCCGCAACGCCATTTCCTCCCAAGGATCCACCATTGGAAGGCACAAGGAGTTGCTTCGTGATCTTATGGAAGGGTTCCAGACCTTGGCCGAACGCCATGACCGAGCATTGAACACATTGCTGGAGCAATTCTGCGTGTTGTCTGTTAGGCAGCCTACCACGACGGTAACTTCCCAGCCCCCCAGTGACCCGGCTGTTAGCTGCGCCGCCTCCCCGGCAACCCCGATTTCCCCGGAACCCCGCTTACCTCCCCTGGAATGCTTTGATGGAGAGTCGGGCACCTGTTGGGCATTTCTCGCTCAGTGTTCCATCATCATCGAGCTGCAGCCCTCCACCTTCCCCTCGGACCACTCTAAGATAGCGTACCTCATCACGATGATGCAAGACTCCCGCAGTGTGGCAGACTATGCAGTGGATTTCCGCATGTTGGCAGCTGAGAGTGCCTGTAACCCGGAGGCGCTGTATCGGAGGAAGTAAAGGACGAGCTTGCAGCCCGAGAACTACCCGAGGCTACCCGAGTTCAAATGAGAGTCTTCAAAGTCTGCCAATTCACCTCTTCCCAACCTGATGCAACTAGTCAGAGCTAGGCTGTCCCCAGCCGAATGGCTAAACAGGCTTCACACGAAGAGTTGCCTGTATTGCGGGACTACTGGTCATTTCGTGGCCACCTGTCCACTAAAAGACCAGGCTCACCGGAAGGAGCGAGTACTCTGGTGGGCCATATGGAGAACTTTTACTCTCCCCTTACTTGCACCCCTTTTCATGCCATCTTGCTGTGGGGGAACCAGTTAAAATGTCTCTGGGGCTGATGAGAGCTTTATGGACGCTACCCTGGCGTCCAAGCTGGGGATCACCACTCAGCCCCTCTCCATTCCCATGGACATTAGAGTGCTGGACGGGCGCTCTATAGGCCGGGTCACCCACAATACCACCCCCATCAACCTACGTGTGTCAGGCAACCACAGCGAGACGATCCAATTCCTGTGCTCCACCTCCGACAGGTTCTCCTATGCCTCCTGGAGAACCAGCTTTTTGTGAAAGCGGAGAAGTGCGAATTCCATCGCTCCACCATCCCCTTCCTGGGTTATATCACCGCTGCAGGGAGTGTAGAGATGGATTTCGGGAAGGTGAGAGCATTGATGGATTGGCCCCAACCTACATCCAGAGGGCAACTGCAACGTTTCCTGGGATTCGCCAACTTTTATCGCCACTTTATCCGGGGTTACAGCACCCTGGATTCCCCCCTGTCTGCACTCACCTCTCCCAAGGTTCCGTTCATGTGGTCCCCAGCTGCTGACCGGGCATTCTGGGATCTCAGACACCGTTTTACCACAGCTCCCATCTAGGTTCATCCTGACCCATCCCGCCAATTCATGGTGGAGGCCGATGCTTCGGATGTCGGAGTGGGGGCTGTCCTGTCCCAGCGTTCTGCCCTGGACCTCAAGTTAAATCCCTGCGCCTTCTCCCATCGCCTCAACGCCACAGAGAGGAACTATGATGTGGGGAATCATGAGCTTCTTGCGGTGAAGATGGCGTTGGAGTGGAGGCACTGGCTGGAGGGGGCGGAACCTGGAATAACTCCGCACCGCCAAACGTCTCAATTCCAGGCAAGCTAGTTGGACCCTGCTTTTCACTCGGTTCAACTTCTCCCCCTCATACTGACTGGGATCCAAGAATGTCAAGCTGGATGTGCTGTCACGCCACTATAGCCCGCGGATACACCTCCGGAACCCGAGACCATCCTTCCCTGCCTGGCGACGGCACTTAGCTGGGGAATAGGAAAGCATGTTCGTGAGGCACAGTGTTCCCAACCGAACCCTGGGGGGGGGCCCGGATAACCGGATGTTTGTTCCTGAAGCTGTCCGCTCCTCGGTCCTGGAGTGGGCCCACTCCTCTAAATTTGCCTGCAACCTGGAATCCCGTCGGACTCTGGCCTTTGTGTGACAACGCTTTTGGTGGCCTACCGTTGTTCCTCACCGTCCCTGGTCTCACATATCACTGGACTTTGTCAGGGTCTCCCCCTGTCTGATGGCAACACCGCCATTCTGATAGTAGTCGACCGGTTTCCCAAAGCCGCCCACTTCATTCCTCTCCCCAAGCTACCCCAAGGCCCAGCTCATGGTGCAGTACATCTTCCGGATCCATGGACTCCCAGTGGACATTGTCTCCAACCGGGGTCCTAGGTTCTCGTCCTGGTTCTGGAAGGCGTTCTGCACACTCATTGGGTCGTCGGTCAGCCTGTCCTCCGGGTTCCACCCCCAGTCCAACAGCCAGTCGGAGCAAGCCAATCAAGACCTGGAGACAACTCTTCCCTGCCTGGTCTCCGCCAATCCCACCACCTGGAGCCAGCAACAAGTATGGGTCGAATATGCCCGCAACATCCTTCCTTGTTCTGCCACGTGTCTCTCGCCCTTTGAGTATTCCCTGGGTTATCAGCCCCCGCTCTTCCCGGAGCAAGAGGAAGACGTTGACATACCCTCGGCCCAGATGTTTGTCCACCACTGTCGTTGTACCTGGAAGAGAGCCCGGTCGGCTCCTCTCAAGACCACCTCCAGGTATCGACGACAATCGGACCACCACCTGAACCCGGCTTAGAGTTCTGTCATACTATCCAGGTCTGTGCCCAAACAATTCAAGCTTCTACTTTTAAAAATCCACCTTTCCTGAAACAAGTCTCTCACCATTGCCGCTTGTTATAGACCCCCTTCAGCCCCCAGCTGTGCCCTGGACACTATATGTGAATTGATTGCCCTCCATCTATATTCAGAGTTAGTACTGTTAGGTGACCTAAACTGGGATATGCTTAACACCCCGGCCGTCCTACAATCAAAGCTAGATGCCCTCAATCACACACAAATTATCAAGGAACCTACCAGCTACAACCCTAAATCCGTAACCATGGGCACCCTCTGAGATATCATCCTGACCAACTTCCCCTCTAAATACACCTCTGCTGTCTTCAACCAGGATCTCAGCGATCACTGCCTCATTGCCTGCGTGCGTAATGGGTCCGAGGTCAAACAACCACCCCTCAACACTGTCAAACGCTCCCTAAAACACTTCAGCGAGCAGGCCTTTCTAATCGACCTGGCACGGGTATCCTGGAAGGATATTGACCTCATCCCGTCAGTAGAGGATGCCTGGTTGCTATTTAAAAGTGCTTTCCTCGCCATCTTAAATAAGCATGTCCCATTCATAAAACTAAGAACAGATATAGCCCTTGGTTCACGCCAGACTTGACTGCCCTTGACCAGCACAAAAACATCCTGTGGCGTTCTGCATTAGCATCGAATAGCCCCTGCGATATGCAACTTTTCAGGGGAGAAAGGAACCAATATACTCATACTTAAGAAATCTAAGGCTAGCTTTTTCAAACAGAAATTTGCATCCTGTAGCACGAATTCCAAAAAGTTTTGGGACACTGTGAAGTCCATGGAAAATAAGAGCACCTCCTCCCAGCTGAGGCTAGGAAACACTGTCACCACCGATAAATCTACGATAATCGATAATTCCAATAAGGATTTTTCTATGGCTGGCCATGCTTTCCACCTTGCTACCCTTACTGAGGCCAACAGCAACTTGCCCAAGCCCCCCCCCGCTTCTCCTTCACCCAGATCAAGACCGATGATGTTCTGAAAGAGCTGCAAAATCTGGATCCCTACAAATCAGCTGGGCTAGACAATCTGGACCCTCTCTTTCTAAACTTATCAGCCGAAATTGTTGCAACCCCTATTACTAGCCTGTTCAACCTCTCTTTCGTATCGTCTGAGATCCCCAAAGATTGGAAAGCTGCCGAGATCATTACCCACTCTTCAAAGGGGGAGACACTCTAGACCCAAACTGTTATAGACCTATTTCCGTCCTGCCCTGCCTTTCTAAAATCTTTGAAAGCCAAGTACCTTCTCCACTATGCAATCTGGTTTCCGAGCTGGTCATGGTTGCACCTCAGCCACGCTCAAGGTCCTAAACGATATCATAACCGCCATTGATTAAAGAGTACTGTGCAGCTGTCTTCATCGACCTGGCCAAAGCTTTTGACTCTGTCAATCACAGCATTCTTATCGGCAGACTCAATAGCCTTGGTTTCTCAAATGACTGCCTCGCCTGGTTCAGCAACTATTTCTCAGATATAGTTCAGTGTGTTTATCGGAGGGCCTGTTGTCCGGACCTCTGGCAGTCTCTATGGGGGTGCCACAGGGTTCAATTATCGGACCGAATCTTTTCTCTGTATATATCAATGATGTTGCTCTTGCTGCTGGTGATTCTCTGATCCACTTCTACGCAGACAACACCATTCTGTATACATATGGCCCTTCTTTGGACACTGTGTAACAAACCTCCATCCAAGCTTCAATGCCATACAACACTCCTTCCGTGGCCTCCAGCTGCTTTTAAATGCTAGTAAAACTAAATGCATGTTCTTCAACCGATTGCTGCCCGCACCCGCCCGCCTGACTAGCATCACTACTCTGGACGGTTCTGACTTAGAATATGTGGACAACTACAAATACCTAGGTGTCTGGTTAGACTGTAAACTCTCTTCCCAGACTCACATTAAGCATCTCCAATCCAAAATTAAATCTAGAATCGCCTTCCTGTTTCGCAACAAAGCCTCCTTCAC
>QNTS01000073.1:529992-543046 GCA_003317085.1 Hucho hucho | reverse complement strand
GCAAGTATAAACACCATGGGACCACGCAGCCGTCATACCGCTCAGGAAGGAGACGCGTTCTGTCTCCTAGAGATGAACGTACTTTGGTGCGAAAAGTGCAAATCAATCCCAGAACAACAGCAAAGGACCTTGTGAAGATGCTGGAGGAAACAGGTACAAAAGTATCTATATCCACAGTAAAACAAGTCCTATATTGACATAACCTGAAAGGCCGCTCAGCAAGGAAGAAGCTACTGCTCCAAAACTGCCATTAAAAAGCCAGACTACGGTTTGCAACTGCACATGGGGACAAAGATCGTACTTTTTGGAGAAATGTCCTCTGGTCTGATGAAACAAAAATATAACTGTTTGGCCATAATGACCATTGTTATGTTTGGAGGAAAAAGGGGGATGCTTGCAAGCCGAAGAACACCATCCCAACCGTGAAGCACGGGGGTGCCAGCATAATGTTGTGGGGGTGCTTTGCTGCTGGAGGGACTGGTGCACTTCACAAAATAGATGGCATCATGAGGTAGGAAAATTATGTGGATATATTGAAGCAACATCTCAAGACATCAGTCAGGAAGTTAAAGCTTGGTCGCAAATGGGTCTTCCAAATGGACAATGACCCCAAGCATACTTCCAAAGTTGTGGCAAAATGACTTAAGGACAACAAAGTCAAGGTATTGGAGTGGCCATCACAAAGCCCTGACCTCAATCCTATAGAACATTTGTGGGCAGAACTGAAAAAGTGTGTGCGAGCAAAGAGGCCTACAAACCTGACTCAGTTACACCAGCTCTGTCAGGAGGAATGAGCCAAAATCCTCCCAACTTATTGTGGGAAGCTTGTGGAAGGCTACCCGAAATGTTTGACCCAAGTTAAACAATTTAAAGGCAATGATACACTCAATTAGTATTTGGTATGTAAACTTCTGACCCACTGGGAATGTGATGAGAGAAATAAAAGCTGAAATAAATAATTCTCTCTAGCCTCTGACTGTGGTGGTATGTAACAGCTACGAAGAATAGATTAAAACTCTCTTGGTAGGTATTCTTAAAATAAAGTGGTGATCCTAACTGACCCAAGACAGGGAATTTTTACTAGGATTAAATGTCAGGAATTGTGAAAAACTGAGTTTAAATGTATTTGGCTAAGGTGTATGTAAACTTCCAACTTCAACTGTAAGTCATGGCAAATTGCTTTAAAACTGTAAATTCTTCTTTCCATCCCATGGTAAAATGTGTATAACTGCAGGAAATTAGCTATGTATTATCTATTTTAGATGTATTTTTGTAAATACCAGCTGGTGCAGGATATCAAAGGAAGTCTCAAGCTTTTGCCCGCCTGAGGTAGAGTATCTCATTATAAGCTGTAGACCACACTACCTACCAAGAGAGTTTTAATCTATTCTTCGTAGCTGTTACATACCACCACAGTCAGAGGCTGGCACTAAGACAGCATTCAATGAGCTGTATCACGCCATAGCAAACAAGAAAACGCTCACCCAGAGGCGGCGCTCCTAGTAGCTGGGGACCTGCAGGGAAACTTAAATCTTTTTACCACATTTCTATCAGCATGTTAAATGTGCAACCAGATGGAAAATAACTCTGTGTGTGGAGTAAAGGTGGTCCAGAGACACATACAAAATTCTCCCTCGCCATCCATTTGGCAAATCTGATAATAATTCTATCCTCCTGATTCCTGCTTACAAGCTAAAATTAAATCAGGAACCACCAGTGACTAGATCAATAAAGAAAGTGGTCAGATGAAGCAGATGCTAAGCTACAGGACTGTTTTGCTTGCACAGACTGGAATATGTTCCGGGACTCCTTCGATGGCATTGAGGTGTACACCACATCAGTCATTGGCTTCATCAATAAGTGCATCGATAACGTCGTCCCACAGTGACCGTACGTACATACCCCAACCAGAAGCCATGGATTACAGGCAGCATCCGCACTGAGCTAAAGGCTTGAGCTGCCGTTTCAAGGAGCTGGACTCTAACCCGGAAGCTTATAAGAAATCCCGCTATGCCCTCCGATGAACCATCAAACAGGCAAAGCGTCAATACAGGACTAAGATCGAATCGTCCTTCACCGGCTCTGATGCTCATCAGATGTGGCAGGGCTTGCAAACTATTAAAGACTACAAAGGGAAGCACAGCCAAGAGCTGCCCAGTGACACGAGCCTACCAGACGAGCTAAACTACTTCTATGCTCGCTTCGAGGCAAATAACACTGAAACATGCATGAGAGCACCAGCTGTTCTGGAAGACTGCGTGATCACGCTCTCTGCAGCCGATGTAAGACCTTTAAACAGGTCAACATTCATAAGGCCGCAGGGCCAGACGGATTACCAGGATGTGTACTGCGAGCATGCGCTGACCAACTGGCAAGTGTCTTTACTGACATTGTCAACCTCTCCCTGTCCGAGTCTGTAATACCAACATGTTTTAAGCAGACCACCATAGTGTTCTTGGGCACGGGCACTATGGTAACCTGCCTAAATGACTACCGACCCGTAGNTTTGCCGATGACACAACAGTGGTAGGCCTGATCACCGACAACGACGAGACAGCCTATAGGGAGGAGGTCAGAGACCTGGCCGTGTGGTGCCAGGACAACAACCTCTCCCTCAACGTGATCAAGACAAAGGAGATGATTGTGGACTACAGGAAAAAGAGGACCGAGCACGTCCCCATTCTCATCAACGGGGCTGCAGTGGAGCAGGTTGAGAGCTTCAAGGTCCTTGGTGTCCACATCACCAACAAACTAACATGGTCCAAGCACACCAAGACAGTCGTGAAGAGGGCACGACAAAACCTATTCCCCCTCAGGATACTGAAAAGATTTGGCATGGGTCCTCAGATCCTCAAAAGGTTCTACAGCTGCACCATCGAGAACATCCTGACTGGTTGCATCACTGCCTGGTATGGCAACTGCTCGGCCTCTGACCGCAAGGCACTACAGAGGGTAGTGCGAACGGCCCAGTACATCACTGGGGCCATGCTTCCTGCCATCCAGGACCTCTATACCAGGTGGTGTCAGAGGAAGGCCCTAAAAATTGTCAAAGACTCCAGCCACTCTAGTCATAGACTGTTCTCTCTGCTCCCGCACGGCAAGCGGTACCGGAGTGCCAAGTCTAGGTCCAAGAGGCTTCTAAACAGCTTCTACCCCCAAGCCATAAGACTCCTGAACATCTAGTCAAATGGCTACCCAGACTATTTGCATTGGCCCCCTCCCCCTCTTTACACCACTGCTACTCTCTGTTGTTATCTACTGTTATGGATGATTTTATATGATTTAAAATCTTTAATGACTAAATGAATTATAATCCTAAAATAATGATATAACCAATTAACAGTATGTATTTGTATAGTTGGCTGGGATGTGTGTGAAAAGGAGGAACCAGTGAAAGACAGCATATGATCGATGTAGAAACTGATAAGAGGAAGAGGGCCTCTCCAGACAGAGAGGGGAAAGTACAGTTGGGCTTGTAATAAGATTGTGTAACATGTTGCAGGACAAGATTAGTAAAAGTATGTTTTGAAGTGGACAAGGAGGGACATATGTGACACTTTGTATGGACATTTATGACGCTATGTGTGACTATATAAACAAATGTGCATTGTATCTCAGTAGAGCGCTCTCGTGAATAAACACTCTTGCATTAGACCATTGTAGATGGGGCCTCTGTTTGTCTCATTTCAACTAGTATCTTACAAATACTGGGTAACAGACAGAGTTGTTCAATTGAAGTTCAGTTTGTGAACATTAGACACAAAATTTCCATAACATCTACGCATAGCCACTTTAATAACTCTACCTACATGTACATACTACCTCAACTAACCGGTGCCCCCGCACATTGACTCTGTATCGGTAACCCCCTGTATATAGTCTCGCTATTGTTATTTTACTGCTGCTCTTTAATTACTTTTATCTCTTCTTCTTATCTGTATTTTTTTTAAACTGCATTGTTGGTTAGGGGCTCGTAAGTAAGCATTTCACTGTAAGGTCTACACCTGTTGTATTCAGCGCATGTGACTAATACAATTAAATTTGATTTGATTTTAAAACTGCACATTTTTCTTTCCACCTGGCTAAATGAGTAGAATCACATAAAATGTGCCTTTTGGGTAGTGTAACTTTGTCACTCCAGAGAAGGCATTTACACTGCTTCAATGGCGAGCTTTACACCACTCCAGCCGACGCTTGGCATTGCAAGCCAATGGTGTTCTTAGGCTTGTGTGCGGCTGCTCGGCCATGGAAACACATTTCATGAAGCTCCTGACGAACAGTGACTGTGCTGACGTTGCTTCCAAAGGCAATTTGAAACAGTTTGAGACATTTGAGACAGTTTATTTCCACGCTACGTGCTTCAACACTCAGCTGTTCCATTCTGTGAGCTTGTGTGGCCTACCACTTTGTGGCTGAGCTGTTTCCACTTCACAATAACAGCACTTACAGTTGACAGGGGCAGCTCTAGCAGGGCAGAAATTAGACGAACTGACTTGTTGGAAGGTGGCATCCTATGACTGTGCCACATTGAAAGTGACTGATCTCTTCAGTAAGGCCATTCTACTGCCAATGTTTGTCTATGTAGATTGCATGGCTGTGTGCTCAATTTTATACACCTGTCAGCAACGGGTGTGGCTGAAATAGCTGAATCCACTAATTTGAAGTGGTGTCCACATAGTGTATGTTCAATGTCTCTTTTAGAATAATTCAAAAAAATATATATATTTTCACCATATTAAAACGAGAGTTTAGTTCACGTAAAATGGTTGACCTTATAATAGGAAAGATTTACCCATTTTGCATCTCTGAGTCATTCTATCGATTCCCGGGGTCATTTCATGTTTTCATGTGTATCTGAGCTATTCGCTATGAAGGTAGAAATACAGTCGGTATGATGTGTTTTGCACCATATGATGCATATAAATATGATTTTTAGAAAGGCGGAAGGAATTTGTGGGTGCATAGAAATCATTTACCTGGAAAGGTATCCCTTTAATGTTCAGTGTACTGTATGTTCTCAGAAAATAGTTTCTCATTGTTCAGCCCCCACAGTCCCACACACACACTCTAATTTTCTTTCTTCAGTGTAACTATTAAAACCACTGGCGATCAAGCTGTTGGATCTTAATATCCATTACCTCACGGGTACATTAGCTCTAATACATGTTTTCATACCACAGATTATTTTCACTTTATTTATTGATTATTTTTCACCTTTATTTAACCAGGTAGGCTAGTTGAGAACAAGTTCTCATTTGCAACTGCGACCTGGCCAAGATAAAGCATAGCAATTAGACATACAGCAACACAGAGTTACACATGGAATAAACAAAACATAGTCAATAATACAGTAGAAAAAAAGAAAGTCTATATACAGTGAGTACAAATGAGGTAAGATAAGGGAGTTAAGGCAATAAATAGGCCATGGTGGAGAAGTAATTACAATATAGCAATTAAACACTGGTATGGTAGATGTGCAGTAGATTAATGTGCAAGTAGAGATACTGGGATGCAAAGGAGCAAGATAAATAAATAAAATACAGTATGGGGATGAGGTAGATAGATGGGCTGTTTACATATGGGCGCAGTCATCTGTGAGCTGCTCTGACAGCTGGTGCTTAAAGCTAGTGAGGGAGATATGTTTCCAGCTTCAGTGATTTTTGCAGTTCGTTCCAGTCATTGGCAGCAGAGAACTGGAAGGAAAGGCGACACGTATAATTTTAAGGCATTCCAGTGAAAACATTTGCACAGACCAGAAGATAAATAGTTAAATACAATAAGAAACAGGATATTAAAAAGGGTAAGGTAATGGAAAGAAGAGATGGGTGAACCATACTTCATCTACGATACAAACCATTGTGCATGTAGCTGATTGTCATAACTATCTGATGTACACAGCAGGAAGAGTAGAAAAGTGTAGGCCCTGAAATGTATACAGCCTTTTGTCACAGTTAAAAATAACCCAGAATGGCCACTTTAATAACATGTATTGACTCAGGGGTGTGAACACTTATGTAAATTAGATATCTGTATTTCATTTTCAATAAATGTGCACACATTTCTAAAAACATTATTGGGTATTGTGTGTAGATAAGTGAGAGAACAACATTTGGAATAAGTAAAAGGGGTATGAATACTTTCTGAAGGCACATTATAGTGCACTACTTTTGACCAGAGCTCTTTGGGTCCTGGTCAAAAGTAGTACACTATAAAGGGATTAGGGTGTCATTTGGGGGACACATTATGTGTCCATGGCATATTCAATCTACAAAAGATCAAAAGAAGAGATGATGGGGAGTTGATTGTACAGGCAAACCAACCTCCTTTGACACAGCAATCTATTTCTCATAATAGCAGAAAAATAAATATTTCGTAGTGCTTGGCATGTTAGCTACTTCATGTAGAGTCCTGAGTACCTCTCTCTAACCAGCTATATCTCAATCTCTTCATTTTCTATATGAAAAAAACTCAGAAAACCTCCCTCCCACTAGCAGTTGGTGGTATGTAGCTGTCCCTCAGTCAGGATAGAGGTGATGCTGTTGTCATAGAAACCATCCTCGTCCTCGGAGCTGAGGTTGGAGGAGCCCAGGACGGGTCGACGCATCTGATGCACCTTCCGCCTGAGAGAGGAAACAAAACATGGTTGTCATTACCCCATTGTTCCTTTATTGACTGTGGTTGTTATTTAAAAGGCACACACAATTCCTAATAAACATACTGGTATTTAACAGTTGTATTGTTCTCTGATCCCTGAACCATTCCAATGTCGTCTGCAAATGCATTTCAATAGAGGATTAAAACAAGAAAAAAGGTATTTCTAAATTTGAGCAGTGGTCGGAGTGATTTTGAAGTGCCACTTGCTGGTACTGAGGGCTTGTGTATACTGCTAATATGTACTGTAGATAGATATCTGTCAGGGGGAACTCACTTTAGCTCACTCTCCAGTTCCTCTTTTGCCTGCAGATACTAGGGAATATGTTGGTGTGTGTATATACAGTACCAGCTGTCATCAAGGCAAAGGGTGGCTACTTTGAATAATCTAAAATCCATTTTGATTTGTTTAACACTTTTTTTGTTACTACATAATTCCATATGTGTTATTAATAGTTTTGATGTCTTCACTATTATTCTACAATGTAGAAAATAGTAAAAATAAAGAAAAACCCTGGAATTAGTAGGTGTGTCCAAACCTTTGACTGGTACTGTAGATATTTATCAGTGAACTCACTTCTCAGACTCCAGTGCTGTGACTTTGGCCAGCAGTGCAGCTCCTGCTGCTCCTCCAGGTCCCTGAGAGCCTTCCTGCGGACCCCCTCCAGTCGCTCCACCTCGCCCTCGCTCTCATCCAGCTGACGCTTCAGGGCCTTCACACGCAAGGACAGCTAGGGACAGGGGGTTAGGGGACAGGAGGTTAGGGTACTGTAGCACCTAGAGGTTAGGAGACTGTCACACAAGAGCGCAAGGGAGCAAGGAAAGATTAAAGGTCAGCAGGACACAGCAAGTCAGCTATTAAATGTATTAAAAAGGCAATGTCCTGAAGAAAATGTTTGTGCTTGCTTGACATGAAGTATTTATGGTAGTGAAGTGTGTAGTTGCAGAGTGTAAGGAAACAATAGGAATTTCTACCAAAAACCACCTAGTTCTCTGCTAGTCAACTTTCTTGTTATAGTATACTGTACATTCATATAATAATAATACATTCCATTTAGCAGACACTTATAAAGCGACTTACAGTCATGCGTGTAAACATACTGGTGGTCGCAGGAATCGAACCCACTATCCTGGTGTTGCAAGCCCAATGCTCTGCCAACTGAGCTACAGAGGACCACCATTTGTGTATATTAACGTGTACCTGGTCCTGCTTAGCATGCTGGTTACTCTCCGGGTCCAGAGTGACGATGATGTCCTTTAGCTTCCTCTCTACTCTCCTCTGGGAGGCCTGGATACATAGCTTATCTCTGAACACGGTGACATGTATCATTACACACAGTATCCATACTATTCAGATCAACTATAGTATCCACAAAGCCAGGACTACTGCTAGTCAATATTATGGTGCTTGGCATGTTAGTACTTCATGTAGTGTCCAGAGTACTTAAGCAATTTGTATACTTAGCAATTGTGTGTGTGTACCTCTCTTCACTGTGTAGCCTCTCCTCCAGCTTCTGTACTTTGCCCTCTAACAAAGTGATTCCAGTGGAGGGACGGGACTGTGTCTCCATGTCTGCCACACGGGACCTCAACTCCTTCACCTGAAGAGAGACAGAGTTGGTATATCATGATGTGTTTGAGCAAAAACACTTGAGGGTGATGACATTCTCTTAGAATTAGTCATTTTCTGTCAAATAAATGTTGTGAAAAAGTTGTCTGTACCGGTCTGTCTCTCTAGGACACTCTTCCCATCGGTAGGTTGTGTATGGTTGAGCACTCTTTCATCAGGTCTCCACGCAGCTGGTCAATCTGAGAGAGGATAGAAGAGGAGGATAACAGAGAATGAGCAAACAGGTGTCATAAACACAGAACACTACTGAATATTCTGAGAGACTTAGTCTCTGAAGTACAGTACCTGCTCTCGACTGCGTGCAACGCGATCATTCAGAAGCTCCACGCTGCTCTTCTCCTCATCCAATTCAATCTCCATCGTCTTCATTTTGCCCTGAAACATAAACACACATCCATGTTGTAAACAAATTAGTATGACCATGTCTTTTCAAGCTCTCCTTTCCTCCCACCAAATATCATATACAGTGCCTAAAGTATTCAGATCCCTTGACTTTTTTCACATTTTGCTACATTATAGCCTTAATCTAAAATTGATTAAATAAAAAAAATCCTTAGCATTTGACACACAATACCCCATAACGATGAAGCGAAAACAGGTTGAGACATTTTTGCAAATGTATAAAATAAGTATTCAGCCCCTTTGCTATGAGACTCAAAATTGAGCTCAGGTGCATCCTGTTCCCATTGATCATCCTTGAGATGTTTCTACAACTTGATTGGAGTCCACCTGTGGTAATTTCAATTGATTGGACATGATTTGGAAAAACCCTCACCTGTCTATATAAGGTCCCACAGTTGACAGCGCATGTCAGAGCAAAAACCAAGCCAAGAGGTTTAAGGAATTGTCCGTAGAGCTCAGAGACAGGATTCCGTAGAGGCACAGATCTGGGGAAAGGTACCAAAACATTTCTGCAGCATTGAAGGTGCCCAAGAACACAGTGGCCTCCATCATTCTTTAATGGAAGAAGTTGGGAACCACCAAGACTCTTCCTAGACCTGGCTGCCCGGACAAATTGAGAAATCGGGGAAGAAGGGCCTTGGTCAGGGAGGTGACCAAGAATCCGATGGTCACTGACAGAGCTCCAGAGTTCCTCTGTGGAGATGGGAGAACCTTCCAGAAGGACAACCATCTCTGCAGCTCTCCACCAATCAGGCCTTTATGGTAGAGTGGCCAGATGGAAGCCACTCCTCAGTAAAAGGCACACGACAGCCCGCTTGGAGTTTGCCAAAAGGCACCTAAAGACTCTCAGATCATGAGAAACAACATTCTCTGGTCTGATGAAACCAAGATTCAACTCTTTGGCCTGAATGCAAAGTGTCACATCTGGAAGAAACCTGGCACCATCCCTATGGTGAAGCATGGTGGTGGCAGAATCATGCTGTGGGGACGTTTTTCAGCGTCAGGGACTGGGAGACTAGTCAGGATCGAGGGAAAGATGAACGGAGCAAAGTACATAGAGATCCTTGATGAAAACCTGCTCCAGAGCACTCAGGACCTCAGACTGGGGGGAACGTTCACCTTCCAAAAGGACAACGACCCTAAGCACACAGCCAAGACAACGCATGAGTGGCTTCGGGACAAGTCTCTGAATGTCCTTGAGTGGCCCAGCCAGAACCCGATCAAACATCTCTGGAGAGACCTGAAAATAGCTGTGCAGCGACGCTCCCCATCCAACCCGACAGAGCTTGAGAGGATCTGCAGAGAAGAATGGGAGAAACCCCCCAAATAAAGATGTGTCAAGCTTAGCGTCATACCCAAGAAGACTCAAGGCTGTAATTGCTGCCAAAGGTGCTTCAACAAATTAAAGGGTCTGAATATTTATGTAAATGTAATTTCAGTTTCTTTCCCCCCATACATTTCATACAAAAATGTGTCTTTGCTTTGTTATTATGGGGAATTGTGTGTAGATTGATGATTTTTTAGAATAAGGCTGTAACCTAACAAAATGTGGAAAAAGTCAAGGGGTCTGAATACTTGCAAAGGCACTGGACTCCATCCTGATATCCCAAGGCTAGAAGCCTCTCATATACAATTACCAAAGCTCCCTTGGCCTCTAACTTCCATTTCTCAGACATACTTCCACACTTATAAGTTACATTTAAAGGTCATGACCTTTGACCCCTAACCCTGGACCCCTCACCTCCAGGCTTCTGATCTCCCGGTTGTGGTCCATCTGGGAGCTCCTCTCGGAGTCCAGTTCGCTCTCCACGTGTTTGAGGCGGCTGCTAAGCAGGTCTCTCTCCAGCTGTGCGCTTTCCCTTTCCTCACCACACATCAGCAGCTCCTTCTTCAGACGAGACACCTTGACCACGGAACAGGGGGATGGAGTCAGTGCTTCAATATTTGTAAAGGAACATAATATTGTCAATATATTGAAAGCCATGTAAGGACCACCTCAAGTTTGTCTCATCAACCGTATCCCTCACTTCATACCATATATATATTTTTTTACTCTCCTTTCCTCTTCCTCTCTCTACAGTACACCTGTAAACGTTCTCTACACTGTTCTAACCTTATTTCTCTGAACCTGAACACCATCTTTCTGTCCTTTACTCTGCTCTCCCTTCCCCCCTCCTCCTGCAGTGTCTTTAGGTTGTAATGGGCCCTCTGTAGCTCAGCCAGTCGATCTTTGCCCTCTTCCTACTCCTCTTCCTCCCCCTCACCTCACCTCCACCTGCAGCGTCTTCAGGTTGGCCTGGGCCCTCTGCAGTTCAGCCAGTCGGTCTTTGCCCTGCCGCTGGGCATCCTGTAGGTCTCTCCTGTAGTGCTCCCTGTACTCATCCAGCTGGCTCTGCAAGGCCTGCACCGACTGACGGGAGTCCCCCAGCATCACCTCCATCTGATGGGGAGAGGAGAAGAGGCAGGTTGGAAGGGGATGGATGAGAAAGAAGGATGGGGTGATTTTGTTTTTTTTACCAGGGCAGTAGAAAATAAGACAAAAAAACAGATGCACGCGAAGCCGCAGCCGCACTTCTACACACACACACACACACACACACACACACCTCCTTGCTGATCTTCTCTTTGGCCCGGTCTAGCAGTCTCTTCTGCTCCTCCAGGTCACTCTTGCCCCTGCGCAGCGCGTCTCTCTCCAGGTCTCTCTCCTCCAGCAGTTGGCCCAGCTCGTCCCTCTCCTTGCCCAGACGGGAGGCTCCTCGCCTGGCCTCCTCCAGCTGGGACCTCAGGGAGTGGTTCTCATCCTCCAGGGCCTTCTCAGTCTCTGAGCTCTGGGTGTACGCATATTTAGGTGTACCTTATATAGTATGTGATATTAATAACAGATACGTAATAACAGATCAGAGAGTTTGTGAATCCATTCTTTACTCTTTAGTAATTGTGTTCTTTTCTAAGATATAAAAGTCTCTCACTTGCATAAGTGCGTAGAGGTGTAATGTATGTGTGCCTGGTGTTACTCCTGTGTGATTTTCATAGCTATGTATGTTTGTTGTTGTTGTTTTGGTATGTGCATTTTACCATGCGGGCCATACTCTCTTGTGTTGGCTTCCTGATGCTCCAGACTCCCCTGATCCAAAGATGAGTACCCAGCTGACTAGAGAGAGAGAAAGACAGACGGAAAGAAAGTAAAAGAGTTCAACCTCACATCCATGATCCATCCCACATTCATATAGTCAAAGTTTGTTGTTTGAAGTTGATGACACCTCACCTTCTTTGCCTTCTCAAGTGCCATCTCGAGCTCATCTTTCTCCTGCCGTGATTGGTCCAGCCTGTCAATCTCAGACCTCAGTTCAGACTCCTGCGCTTGGAAAGCCATCCTTAGGGCTTGAAGCTCATCCTTCTCATTTAGCTCAACCATTTGTCTGTCGAGCTCAGTGCGAGCCTGCTTGATATCGTCATGACAATGCTGAAGGTCCTTGGAAAAAGCAAATCGTGACAGATTAATAAAGAGGATGAGGGAGGAACAGAATGTGTGTGAATGCCTTTTGTGCGTGCGAGCATGCATGTGTGTGTAGGAGAGAAAGGGTGAGAATGTGGGTGTATTTAATTGTGTGTGTGTGTGTAAGAATGTGTGTATGCTTTATCTATGTGACAGTGTGACCATGAAGTAGCTTACCTCTGCATAAGATTCGGTCTTATCAAAGCCCGGCATCTGCTTCTTCATGGACATCAGTGAATCCTGAAGCTCCTTGAGCTCCCCCTCAAACAAGTCTTTCTCCAAACATGCTCTCACGAGCCTACACAAACACAGCAAATAATATAAAAAACACACAGCATGTACGATAATAATGTGAACACTACAGCTAATGCACAACACAAACAAACACACTGAATCTACACACCATCACAAACATGTTGCTAAGACAAAACATATTGCAAGGAATCTGAAAATATCTGAACAAATCTTGATACAAATTAAATAATTGTTGATTTTAATAGTTTATATCATACATCTGCTTATAACAGTTGATAGGATTACTTACAGTGAGGGAAAAAAGTATTTGATCCCCTGCTGATTTTGTACGTTTGCCCACTGACAAAGAAATTATCAGTCTATAATTTTAATGGTAGGTTTATTTGAACAGTGAGAGACAGAATAACAACAAAAAAATTCAGAAAAAACACGTGAAAAATGTTATAAATTGATTTGCATTTTTATGAGGGAAACAAGTATTTGACCCCTCTCAATCAGAAAGATTTCTGGCTCCCAGGTGTCTTTTATACAGGTAACGAGCTGAGTCCCCCTGCTCAAGAAAGCACATATACATGCCCGTCTGAAGTTTGCCAATGAACATCTGAATGATTCAGAGGACA
>QNTS01000073.1:515793-529952 GCA_003317085.1 Hucho hucho | reverse complement strand
CTGGGTGAAAGTGTTGTGGTCAGATGAGACCAAAATGGAGCTCTTTGGCATCAACTCAACTCGCCGTGTTTGGAGGAGAAGGAATGCTGCCTATGACCCCAAGAACACCATCCCCACCGTCAAACATGGAGGTGGAAACATTATGCTTTGGGGGTGTTTTTCTGCTAAGGGGACAGGACAACTTCACCGCATCAAAGGGACGATGGACGGGGCCATGTACCGTCAAATCTTGGGTGAGAACCTCCTTCCCTCAGCCAGGGCATTGAAATGGGGCGTGGATGGGTATTCCAACATGACAATGACCCAAAACACACGGCCAAGGCAACAAAGGAGTGGCTCAAGAAGAAGCACATTAAGGTCCTGGAGTGGCCTAGCCAGTCTCCAGACCTTAATCCCATAGAGAATCTGTGGAGGGAGCTGAAAGTTCGAGTTGCTAAACGTCAGCCTCGAAACCTTAATGACTTGGAGAAGATCTGCAAAGAGGAGTGGGACAAAATCCCTCCTGAGATGTGTGCAAACCTGGTGGCCAACTACAAGAAACGTCTGACCTCTGTGATTGCCAACAAGGGTTTTGCCACCAAGTACTAAGTCATGTTTTGCAGAGGGGTCAAATACTTATTCCCCTCATGAAAATGCAAATCAATTTACAACATTTTTCACATGTGTTTTTCTGGATTTTTTTTGTTGGTATTCTGTCTCTCACTGTTCAAATAAACCTACCATTAATTATAGACTGATCATTTCTTTGTCAGTGGGCAAACGTACAAAATCAGCAGGGGATCAAATACTTTTTTTCCCTCACTGTAGATTACTAATTTGTCTAGACAGCTTTTGAGATTGATTTGAGAAGTTATAGAAATGGGTAAATAAATATTGAATGATCATTTGCTCAGTAGATTGTAGTTAGTATTTATCCTTCTAATGATCAGATAATTAGTCACATTGGGCTGCATCAAAACTTAAGATACGAGCATGTTATCTGAGTGACGTGTTATTTTAGTTTCTCTCTCACGTTCAAGTGTTGCTGTGCTGCCCGTTCCTTCCCAGTAAAAAAAGTCAGGGATAAAAAGAAAGAGTGCATGCATTAAAAGGAGGCAATAGACGAATGTCAACATTTCAGGTCTGGACCCAAGCCACTGGACACATTACAGTTATGACAAAAAACGTAAGTATTCAAAGCAATCCAAAATAAATAAAAGGCATAAACATTGGCAAACATCTTAGGAAAGTGTGGAAAAAAGCAAACTCTCAGGTGATCCGAAACCGAGACTCAATAAAAATTACAATACTCGGGGGTCAAACGTTCTCCCTTTAGTAGGGCTGGGAATTGGCAGGGACCTCATGATACGGTATTATCACGATACTTAGGTGCCGATATGATATGTATTGCGATTCTCACGATTCTCACTATGTATTGCAATTCGATACTGCTATTTTGTTGCAATTTGATGTTCCAAACTATGTCTGCTGCAGAGAGACAAGAGAGAGCATGGTAACAACATTGCTGAAAACATGTGGGCTCACTATTTAAAAACAAGATAGTATGAAAATTATCGTAAATAATAATAATATTTACAATATGTAACTATAGATTTTTTTCCGCCCCATCACGACCCTTTGGCAATCAAAAAGTGTAAGTTTGCCTTACGAAGACCAGATAAGGGCTGCCATATCTCAGGAATTTTGATTCATAGGTCAAGACAATAGAAGCCTTACAAAGACTTCTAGTTTGAAGCTAAAATGAAGACGACTTTACAGATGTGTAGATGTGTGTATTGATATACTTTTATTTTGTATTTTTTTTCACCTTTATTCAACCAGGTAGGCAAGTTGAGAACAAGTTCTCATTTACAACTGCGACCTGGCCAAGATAAAGCAAGGGCTGTTATATACCATAGCCAATGAAATAATTATATTCAGGCACTCACTCCTGCTTGGTGCTATGGAGCACCTCTGTGGTGGTCTCCAGCTGCTCCCTCCACTGGCCTCCCTGGTCCCTGCAGCTCTCTAGCTCCTAGCATGGAATCATTCACCCTCTGCCTCTCCTCCTCGATCTGCTGCTGGGACTAACACAGCAGGGAGAGATGAGACATATGATACATACACTGAGTATACAAAACATTAAGAACATGCTCTTTCCATTACATAGACTGACCAGGTGAAAGCTACGATCCCTTATTGATGTCACTTATTAAATGCACTTCAAATCAGAGTAGATGAAGGGGAGGACTAAGACACCCAAACATTTTCAATACCTGGTTTGCATACCCATTGTTTTAGTTAACATTTACTGGTAGATATAAGTTGAAACTAGTGATGCACCGATATTACATTTTTTGGCCGATACCAATATCCAACATTTTCCTTGCCCCCCCCCCCAAAAGAAACAATACCGATAACTGATATTTAAAAATGTTGCATACATTTAAGAATTCTAGTACAGTTAAATAATTAACACACACACGGACACAGTGGTCTAAGGCACTGCATCTCAGTGCAAGAGGCGTCACTACAGTCCATGGTTAGAATCCAGGCTGTATCACATCCGGCCGTGATTGGGAGTCCCATATGGCGGTGCAAAAATGGCCCAGCGTCTTCCAGGTTTGGCCAGGGTAGGCAGCCATTATAAATAACAATTTGTTCTTAACTGACTTGCCTAGTTAAATAAAAAGGTCACACACACACACACACTGACCAAAAATGTATTTTGTTGACATTTATGTATGTCCCCATTACCAGTAAAACATAATCAAAACCTATTTCTTTCACTTACTTGCTGTGCTGTTTCGTGGTTCATTTGTTCAGACGTTCATTCTCAACCAGGATTTCTATGGAACGCCGCATGTCAAAAAAGATATGTCAAATAACACTATTTTACATGTCAAATAAGCTTGTTGACCAATCAGGACCTGAATATGACTGCACGTCACATAATAATTTAACGTGTTCATACATTTTTTACGTAGTTATTACACACTGATTTCCCTATCTCTCGTATTTCATGTCACAACGATTCATCGATATGCATGCTATGATGCTGGTAAAGTTGTCTCGCGCACCTTAGAGCGCTGGTCATAATAAAAGCTAGCTAGCTCATGGACGCAAACAATGTTCTTCCCCAAAAACATAGCAAAACGACAATCTGTTTCAGTAGCTATAGTTAGCTAGCTAACTATATAGCTAGGTGTCATCATCTAAAATTCCCCTAATTTATAAAACAGTTCTTATTTGATTAATGGTGGTCGGACCCATCTATGTGAAGCTAGCCACAATAAGGATTAGCCACAATGTGGACTTTGCGGTTAGCCTTCAAAATAAAAGTATGTCATTGACAGTGATGCAAATGAAACCGAATAGTAGAATTATGCCATAATTGAATAGATCATGCTAACCAAGGTTGGAATGTTGTTATATAAAATAACAAAAGACAATAATTTGTTACTTTGACAGAAATCTGTTGAAATCACACTGGATGTCTAATACTTTAGAATTGCATTGAGGGCATACTTATTTCACTGTACAGCCTTACCTATGGATTGTGGATCAATGACATGGGGTATCAGTCTACTCAGTGACACCCAGAGAACATTAGCATCATAGCTCTTATTGCGGGACTCCGAAACTGAATTGAGCCACATTTATTCCTAAGGAAAAACAATGGATGTTTTGGAGTCCGATAACTCTGAGGATGACGTTGAGAAAAATATATTGGGTATTGAGCAGACTGTTACCCCATTTCATTGATCCCCAATCCTTAGGTAAAGCTGTACAGTGCAATATGAATGTCAATACACACACTAGGCTGACTGGTGCGGTGATTTCACACAGTTACAGTCCCGCGATAAGAGCTACAACGCTAATATTTACGTAAACTCTTCACAGTTGTGTTCTGTGGGTGTCACTGATAACCCATTTCATTGCTTCACATTCCAACCTTGTTTAACATTATCTAGTCTAAATATGGCATGATTCCACCAATTGTAACCTTCTGCATCACTTTCAAAGAGGTACTTTTATTTTGAAGGCAAACCGCAAATTCCACTATTGTGCTTAATCCTTATTGTGGCTAACTTCAAAACACATAACCCAGTCAGGTCGAGCGTCACTAGCCAGATGAAGCTAGCTGGCTTCTTATAACGTTAGCTTTGGGCAACCGGGTTAAGTAGCTGGCTAGATATTAATTTTCATGAACTGAAGTTCAATTTCAATAGGCGAACAAGTGGCTACCTAGCTAATACTTACTCACAAGAATTCCTAAACCATTGCTAAGAATAGTGAAAATGACTGCAGTTTCTACTGGTCATTGTTTTCAGGCTGGTTGTATTGGTGCTAGCTAGGTACCAAGCTAAAGCTAGCTAGCTACCCCAGAAGTTGCGTTCGAACAAATGATGCTTTATTACCAACGCGGTATTGGAAACACATAGTTCGTGGCCGGTGGTTGCTTGTTTGCAGACTTTTTTTGTACAGTTTTGACAGTGCTACTGATAGTAGTGGTGCTTGGCTTGCACGTAAAAAATTTAGAACACACAACATTCTATAATAGAACTATGTTATTTGACGTGTCAAATTAAAAGCTTACTTTAACGCATCAAATAGTGTTATTTGACGTGTATCTTTTTTTACACGCAAAGACCCAAATGGTGTTCAATAGCAGTGATGCTATTACTGTGTAACTCCTGAAGGGAAACATCTGAACAATAGCGCACTTGGTAACGTTAGTGTGTACTGGTGCTCGACCAGTCGCGAAAGCCAACATCCACGACAGAGAACGGTTGATTGTCAAGGGCAATGAATTCCATTATCTTGGCGTTAATGGATTTCGTCTTTGAGTTGTCTCGCTGAAATGTTCTTACTCTTTCAAATGACTGCTCCACTTGTTGACTGCTCGATCCACACAGCAGACATTGTGGGCTAGGTGAGGAATGCTGTGTTGCAGGAGTAGCGCAAAATTTGATGTGGCGTCATTACGTCATGTACCTATGTTATACAGGTATGCACGTCAGCTTTGTCATAATTTTTTCACATCGGCGTTAAACTAGACAGACATCAGGCCGATACAGATCTTGCCATTTTTAGCTAATATCGGACGATTCCGATATGTTCACCAATATATCGTGGATCCCTAGTTGAAACATCTTTCCTACCAGCTACCAATGTCATTCTTTTGTGAGCTGCTTCATGCTACAAACAGTTGAGAGCTGCACGCTCTTGCTGTCTGCAGATTATATTCTGCTGAAAATAGGCTGTGTATGCTGAGCGCATGTGCTTTCTGATTGTGTAGGCTGCTTTGTGCATGATGTCTCTAAGTTTATATACCTCCACTACACTACTTTGATACGAAACAGTAGGGATTAAGAAGTGAGTATAGGCAATGCCCACTGAAAAACAAAGTGGGTATAGGGCATATACCTGCATATAGCCTCCACTACACCACTGGCCCTTTGTGTTTTACAAAACGTACACTCTCCGACCTACATGAGTGCACTGGTATTATGGTTGCTGTCCTTTCAGCATCAGGAGCCTGTCACACACTGAAAGCCCAATACGGTCGACAATGAGCAAACATGTCTATAATAGATATAAATATTTTAACAATTTCCCTGTCTCCCCGTACTAATAGTGAGCCCGCAACTTGCCAACTATTTCCCCCACTCTTCCCTACCAGCAAGTCAAGGAAATTCTGACAAAGTTTGAGGATATTTTTCAACTAAAGTAACAGACAGTAATATTATGAGTGAAGTTGGAATCCCATGTTTCAAAAGGCGATAAGATATGAATGTTTCAATTAAAGGAGTGTAGCGTTATATATATATATATATATATATATACACACATACACACACACACACACACACACACACACACAGTGAGGGGGAAAAGTATTTGATCCCCTGCTGATTTTGTACATTCGCCCACTGACAAAGAAATTATCAGTCTATAATTTTAATGGTAGGTTTATTTGAACAGTGAGAGACAGAATAACAACAAAAAAATCCAGAAAAACGCATGTGAAAAATGTTATAAATTGATTTGCATTTTAATGAGGGAAATAAGTATTTGACCCCTCTGCAAAACATGACTTAGTACTTGGTGGCAAAACCCTTGTTGGCAATCAGAGGTCAGACATTTCTTGTAGTTGGCCACCAGGTTTGCACACATCTCAGGAGGGATTTTGTCCCACTCCTCTTTGCAGATCTTCTCCAAGTCATTAAGGTTTCGAGGCTGACGTTTGGCAACTCGAACCTTTAGCTCCCTCCACAGATTTTCTATGGGATTAAGGTCTGGAGACTGGCTAGGCCACTCCAGGACCTTAATGTGCTTCTTCTTGAGCCACTCCTTTGTTGCCTTGGCTGTGTGTTTTGGGTCATTGTCATGCTGGAATACCCATCCACAACCCATTTTCAATGCCCTGGCTGAGGGAAAGAGGTTCTCACCCAAGAGTTGACGGTACATGGCCCCGTCCATCGTCCCTTTGATGCGGTGAAGTTGTCCTGTCCCCTTAGCAGAAAAACACCCCCAAAGCATAATGTTTCCACCTCCATGTTTGACGGTGGGGATGGTGNAGGTGAGATCTTGCATGGAGCCCCAGGCCGAGGAAGATTGACAGTTCTTTTGTGTTTCTTCCATTTGCGAATAATCGCACCAACTGTTGTCACCTTCTCACCAAGCTGCTTGGCGATAGTCTTGTAGCCCATTCCAGCCTTGTGTAGGTCTACAATCTTGTCCCTGACATCCTTGGAGAGCTCTTTGGTCTTGGCCATGGTGGAGAGTTTGGAATCTGATTGATTGATTGCTTCTGTGGACAGGTGTCTTTTATACAGGTAACAAACTTAGATTAGGAGCACTCCCTTTAAGAATGTGCTCCTAATCTCAGCTCATTACCTGTATAAAAGACACCTGGGAGCCAGAAATCTTTCTGATTGAGAGGGGGTCAAATACTTATTTCCCTCATTTAAATGCAAATCAATTTAGAACATTTTTCACATGCGTTTTTCTGGATTTTTGTTGTTATTCTGTCTCTCACTGTTCAAATAAACCTACTATTAAAATTATAGACTGATAATGTTTTTGTCAGTGGGCAAACGTACAAAATCAGCAGGGGATCAAATACTTTTTCCCCTCACTGTATATATATATATTTGACCTGGCGAAGAGGTTTTATGTGCTGACTGAATGGAAGCTGATAATTATTCGTTTTTTTTACTCCGCTGGTCTCGGGAAGAAATTACGAGTCCTAAATGTCCGAGACCTAGTCAAGACCAAGTAAAAAATGCATCCGACACCGAGACACTCAATATGTCTCGAGACCAAGGCCGGTCTCGAATACTACAACATTGGGACAATGACAAATAAAATAAGCAGTGCTGAGGGTCTAAAGAACAACAACCTGACCTCATCGCGTTAATTACGTCACACCCACCCACCCAGCCCGTATCAAACCGGCTGCGCGCGTGCATACATTTATTTTGTCCCCCTTCACCAAACGCGATCACGACACGCAGGTTAAAATATAAAAACAAACTGAACCAAATACATTAATTTGGGGACAGGTCGAAAAGCATTAAACATTTATGGCAATTTAGCTAGCTAGTTTGCTGTTGCTAGCTAATTTGTCCTGGGATATAAACATTGAGTTGTTGTTTTACCTGAAATGCACAAGGTCCTCTACTCCGACAATTAATCCACACATAAAACGGTCAACCGAATAGTTTCTAGTCATCTCTCCTTCCAGGCTTTTTCTTCTTTGAATTTATATGGTGATTGGCATTAAACTTTCATAGTATTACCACGACGACCGTCAACACAGTTCGTCTTTCAATCACCCACGTGGGTACCTGCTTCTATAAACCAATGAGGATATCAATATCCATACAATTACAGCGCTATAATATAATTTATATCACCACGCTGTAGGTTATTACTGTGGCCAGGAAAAGCGGAGTATAGTAAAACTGCTGCCAACGCATCCCAAAGCCACAGGTGTCCCCTCTCTGCTTATCCCAAATAAACGCTGATCAGCGAAATGCAGAGAGGCTATTTAATACGAACGATTCAACAATTCCCTTTGGCGTTCCTTTACTGACACCAACCGACGGCAAGAACAAATAGACGGTAGCCTACGCAAACAATAAGTTGGCTAGTGCGCCAGTATCTGTGCGTTGGAGATGTCGACGATGAGTATGACGTGTATCGTCGACATCTCTAACGCACAGACACCGGGGCAATTAAGTAGCTGTAAACAAAATATACAGGCGAGTTAATAGTCTACTGTAGTCTACCTGCTTTAAAAGAGGAAGTTCCAGGCGAGATATCTGAAGTGCCGTATCAAGTCTCCTTTGATTTTCGAGAGGTGTGTCTGCTCTCTCGCAGTGTAGTAGCCTAGAATAAAAAGCTGATGGATGTTTCACAATACACTGTAGACATAAACAAATTGCCACTACTGCTACTAGAGCAACCTGTTGCCAGCAGGCTACGTCAGATTACTACCGTCCCCGCCGTCGAAACAAGCCATTTGGCGCAGGATACCGGGGAAGGTCTTTTCGATATTGGCGGGACAGTGCTGCCAATCAATAGTCTAGCGATTACGATTATTTAACGACTAATAATAGTCTAGAGATAAATTATCATGGATTGATCACCAATGATCATGGATTGATCACCAATGATCATGGATTGATCACCAATGATCATGGATTGATCACCAATGATCATGGATTGATCACCAATGATCATGGATTGATCACCAATGATCATGGATTGATCACTAATGATCATGGATTGATCATGGATTGATCACAATGAATATTGTAATTAAATATCACAGTTGACTACCACAGGAGAAATCTGGCAGCCTAACATATATGTTTACACTACACAATTATATAAGGTTGCATTTCCACTGTGTGACTATATACGATTGATCATATTGTTTGATGAATGGTTTGAGGTGATTTGTGAATTAATGCAACCAAGGATCCATTCGGTTTTTTGTCATGAATGGTAATATAGTGGTTGGAGTGCAGTTTCTCCTGGCCTATAGACAGACTACTTGCATCATGCCATGGTAATAACGAATTTATCTTTAACAAGATACATTTTCTTCATAGCTCACTGCTCGCCTATGACCAAAAACAAGTTGTGTTGGATTGTTACAGCGTATCAGTGGAAATTCTTGATGAGGACCCCAACAGTATATTTATACAGAGCAGAACAAAATTCTGTTTCTCAGACATCAACAATGCATTTAGATGGATATAATCCCCATGATAGATACTGAAAGATGGAAATAGCATAATGGTTATCAATGCTCATGTGAGGGTAGGTCAGTACTGTTCGGGGTTTGGGTCAAAACCATTTCAATTCACTCAAATCAGTCTCGGAAATCCCAGACCTAGGGCAACAGCACCACACAGTGTACAAAACATTAAGAACACTTTCCTAATATTGAGTTGCAACCCCCCTCCCTTTGCCCTCAGAACAGCCTGAATTTGTCATGGCATGGACTCTACAAGGTGTCAAAAGCATTCCACATGGATGCCGGGCCATGTTGACTCCATTGCTTCCCACAGTTGTGTCAAGTTCGCTGGATGTCCTTAGGGTGGTGGACCATTCTTGATACACACAGGAAACTGTTGTGTGAAAAACCCAGCAGCGTTGCAGTTCTTGACACAAACCGAAGCACTTGGCACCTACTACCATACCCCGTTTAAAGGCACTTAAATATTTTGTCTTGCCCATTTGCCCTCTGAATGGCACACTTACACAATCCATCTCTCAATTGTCTCAAGGCTGAAAAATCCTTCTTTAACAAGTCTATTCCCCTTCATATACACTGATTGAAGTGGATTATCATAGACTGACCAGGTGAAAGCTATGTCATGGAAAAAGCAGGTGTTCATAATGTTTTGTACATTCAGTGTATGTCAGAATGTTAATGTGGGAGGCAACCTGTTTGCCTAGGGCAGGGTTCCCCAACTGGCGGCACGCGGGACGAATTTGGCCCATGGGGGATTTTATTTGGCCACCCAAGTTCTCTGAGAAAAATACTTTTTAGTTGTTGGACATAAGACAGCAAATCAGCTCCAAATACATTTCCAAAGTATTCCCACACATGGAGATATGTGATTGTATACAAATGTAACCAAGGTTTGAAATGGTTATGTTTTAGTAAAATATATCAGTTTCGGCTTCTTGCGGTCAATTTGCAGTCTACAAATTATTTGTAATTATGTTCCAGGGCACCGACCATCCGCTCAAAAAAATTTATAAATCGGACCGTGGCTTAATCTAGTTGATGACCCCTGGCCTAGGGAGACTACTCAATTCAGGAAGTAAACAAATTCCCAGTGGTGGAAAAAGAAACCAATTGTCATACTTGAGTAAAAGTAAAAATACCTTAATAGAAAATTACTCAAGTAAAAGTGAAAGTCACCCAGTAAAATCATACTTGAGTAAAAGTCAAAAAGTATTTGGTTTTCAATATACTTATGTATCAAAAGTAAATGTAATTGATAAAATATACATAAGTATAAAAAGTATTCATAATTTCAAATTCCTTTTCCATATATTTTTTTTTTTTACGGATAGCCAGGGTCACGCTCCAACACGTAGACATAATTTACAAATAAAGCATGTGTTTAGTGAGTCCGCCAGATCAGAGGCAGTAGGGATGACCAGGGATGTGGTCTTGATAAGCGTGTGAATTTGACCAATTTCCTGTCCTGCTAAGCATTCAAAATGTAACAAGCACTTTTGGGTGTCAGGGAAAATATAAGGAGTAAAAAGTACATACTTTTGTTTAGGGATGTAGTGAAGTAAAAGTTGTCTAAAATATAAATAGTAAAGTACAGATACTCCAAAAAAACTACTTAAGTAGTACCTTCAAGTATTTTTACTTAAGTACTTTACACCACTGCAAACTTTTCCTCATATAGAAAAATTTAGGAAAATGTAAATTTCAGTTTACTTCCTGAATTGACTGAATGGAAAAGGAAATCAAATAAAAATAAAAAAAATGTATTGGTCACATACATGCTTGTGCTTCTAGTTCCAACAGTTCAGCAATATCTAACAATTCAACCACAACTACCTAATACACACAAATCGAAGTAAAGGAATGGAATAAGAATATATACACTACCGTTCAAAAGTTTGGGGTCACTTAGAAATGTCCTTGTTTTTGAAAGTAAAGCACATTTTTTGTCCATTAAAAGAACATCAAATTGATCAGATATACAGTGTAGAAATTGTTAATGTTGTAAAGGACTATTTTAGCTTCCTACTGTTGTGTCGTCTGCAAACTAGATTGAGTTGGAGGCGTGCATGGCCACGCAGTCATGGGTGAACAGGGAGTATAGGCGGGGGCTGAGCACGCACCCTTGTGGGGCCCCTGTGTTGACGATCAGAGAAGTGGAGATGTTGTTTCCTACCTTCACCACCTGGGGGTGGCCCGTCAGGAAGATCAGGACCCAATTGCAAAGGACAGTTTAGAGACCCAGGGCCTCAAGCTTAATGATGAGCTTGAATTATTTGTTTCAGCTTTTATTTCTTTCATTACATTCCCAGTGGGTCAGAAGTTTACATACATTCAATTAGTATTTGGTAGCATTGCCTTTAAATTGTTTAACTTGGGTCAAACGTTTCGTGTGGCCTTCCACAAGCTTCCCACAATAAGTTGGGTGAATTTTGGCCCATTCCTCCTGACAGAGCTGGTGTAACTGAGTCAGGTTTGTAGGCCTCCTTGCTCACACACGCTTTTTCAGTTCTTCCCACAAAGTTTCTATTAGGATTGAGGGCAGGGCTTTGTGATGGCCATTCCAATACCTTGACTTTGTTGTCCTTAAGCCATTTTGCCACAACTTTGGAAGTATGCTTGGGGTCATTGTCCATTTGGAAGACCCATTTGTGACCAAGCTTTAACTTCTGACTGATGTCTTGAGATGTTGCTTCAATATATGCACACAATTTTCCTTCCTCATGATGCCATCTATTTTGTGAAGTGCACCAGTCCCTCCTGCAGCAAAACACCCCCACAACATGATGCTGCCACCCCCGTGCTTCATGGTTGGGATGGTGTTCTTCGGCTTGCAAGCCTCCCCATGTTCCTCCAAACATAACGATGGTCATTATGGCCAAACAGTTCTATTTTTGTTTCATCAGACCAGAGGACATTTCTCCAAATAGTACGATCTTTGTCCCCATGTGCAGTTGCAAACCGTAGTCTGGCTTTTTTATGGCTGTTTTGGAGCAGTGGCTTCTTCCTTGCTGAGTGGCCTTTCAGGTTATGTCGATATAGGATTCATTTTACTGTGGATATAGATACTTTTGTACCTGTTTCCTCCAGCATCTTCACAAGGTCCTTTGCTGTTGTTCTGGGATTGATTTGCACTTTTTGCACCAAAGTACGTTCATCTCTAGGATACAGAACGCGTCTCCTTCCTGAGCGGTATGACAGCTGCGTGGTCCCATGGTGTTTATACTTGCATACTATTGTTTGTACAGATGAACGTGGTACCTTCAGGAATTTGGAAAGTGCTCCCAAGGATGAACCAGACTTGTGGAGGTCTACAATTTTTTTCTGAGGTCTTGGCTGATTTCTTTTGATTTTCACAGAGTAGGCCTTGAAATACATCCACAGGTACACCTCCAATTGACTCAAATGATGTCAATTAGCCTATCAGAAGCTTCTAAAGCCATGACATCATTTTCTGGAATTTTCTAAGCTGTTTAAAGGCACAGTCAACTTAGTGTATGTAAACCTCTGACCCACTGGAATTGTGATACAGTGAATTATTAGTATAATAATCTGTCTGTAAACAATTGTTGGAAAAATTACTTGTGTCATGCACAAAGTAGATGTCCTAACCGACTTGCCAAAACTATAGTTTGTTAACAAGAAATTTGTGGAGTGGTTGAAAAACCTAAGTGTATGTAAACTTCCGACTTCAACTGTAGGTATTCCTCTTGTCCAGATGGGATAGGGCAGTGTGCAGTATGTTGGCGATTGCATCGTCTGTGGACCTATTGGGGCGGTACGCAAATTGAAGTGGGTCTAGGGTGACAGGTAAGGTGGAGGTGATATGATCCTTGACTAGTCTCTCAAAGCACTTCATGATGACAAAAGTGAGTACTACAGGGCGATAGTCGTTTAGTTCGGTTACCTTTGCCTTCTTGGGTACAGGAACAAGGGTGGCCATCTTAAAGCATGTGGGGACAGCAGACTGGGATAGGGAGAGATTGAATATGTCCGTAAACACACCAGCCAGCTGGTCTGTGAATGCTCTGATGATGCGGCTAGGGATGCTAGGGTTATCACGTGTAAATGTTTTACGTCAGCCACGGAGGAGAGACCACAGTCCTTGGTCGTGGGCCGCGTTGGTGGCACTGTATTATCCTCAAAGCGGGCGAAGGTGTTTAGTTTGTCTGGAAGCAAGACTCCGGTGTCTGTGATGTCGCTGGTTTTCCTTTTGTAGTCCGTGATTGTCTGTAGACCCTGCCACATACGTCTCTTGTCTGAGCCGTTGAATTGCGACTCCACTTTGTCTCTATACTGACATTTCGCTTGTTTGATTGCCTTGCGGAGGGAATAACTACAGTTTGTATTAGGCCATATTCCCAGTCACCTCTCCATGGTTAAATGCGGTGGTTCGCGCTTTCAGTTTTGCGTGAATGCCGCCATCTATCCACGGTTTCTGGTAGGGTAGGTTAATAGTCCAGTAGGTACATCTCCTATACACTTCCTTATAAACTCACTCACCGAATCAGCGTATACGTTGTTGGGTTTGAGAATATGTTTCTTTGCTAATTGTTAGGTTTGAGAATATGTTTCGTTTGATACACATGAATGTGTATGAACTAAGGCTGACAAGTTGTGGAACAATACAGTGGGTTGTGCAGCATATGGGGTGACTAGCTGAACGGCGGTGATTAAACCTTGAGCGAGAACAGTGTGTTGAAGATATTGACACATGCATGGAAACAATGTTGCAGACAGCAGACTGTCAGTTTTAGGTTGACACAAAAACAGGAGCTGAGCCTGTGGCCTCAGTAACCCCGGACAAAAAGCGCCAAGAGGCTGGGACCAGCCTGTGCGCCTACTATTGGCTAGGCAAGTCTAAACCACGCCCAGCCACTGTTCTGATAGGCCCATCCCGAGGTGG
>QNTS01000073.1:490178-515565 GCA_003317085.1 Hucho hucho | reverse complement strand
GGAACTAACTCTGTCAGAACATACTTATACCAATGCATTTAGCAGAAAGGGCAGTTCTCTGTTAACCCTGCGTGGTACTACATTGAACCCGTATATACGAAGATTGCATTTACCATTTATTGCTTGACTAATAATAAAAAACATAGAAGATTCTCAGTGACTCTGTGTCACCTTTTGTCCTGATACCAGATTTGATTTTCGCAACCCTAACAACGTCTATATTATTCTGAAGCTACCTGGAACATGTACCAGTTCGTGTGATCAAAACAATCTTGAAGCGTCGATTCCGATTGGCCAGACCAGCATTGAATAGTCCTTGTCACGGGTCCTTTTATTTATTTTACCTTTATTTATACAGGGTTTTCGTCATTGCGATAACATCTCTTTTCCAAGAGAGACCTGGTCCAATAGCAGCAGGGGGTACAACGTTTCAGACAAAACAACTTACAGACACTAACATTAAACAAAACTATAAACACACATACAGTACAACAAAAACATTTTACGTAAAAAACACTAAAGTCTTGACTAAAAACAGCTGTCCTAAAGACAATTACACTCTTCTATGATATATACATCGATCAAGTGTTTAAACTACACCAACACATTTTCCAAGCTGTTTAAAGGCAGTCAGCTTAGTGTATGTAAACTTCTGACCCACTGGTATTGTGATTCAGTGAATTATAAGTGAAATAATCTGTCTGTAAACAATTGTTGGAAAAATTACTTGTGTCATGCACAAAGTAGATGTCCTAACCGACTTAACAAGAAATTTATGGAGTGGTTGAAGAACGAGTTTTAATGACTCCAACCTAAGTGTATGTAAACTTCCAACTTAAAAGGCTACCAGCTCCGAGATATCAGTACCTATGGTTTCCACTAGATGTCAACAGTCTCTATACAAAGCCAGGAAAAGGTAGCCCTGACCAGAACGGATAGGAAGAGAATATGGTCAAGTGAGCTCAGATGTCAACAAGATTTTGCGGGCGCGCAACCAAGTGCGCGCTCCACTTTATTTTCCTTTCTTATCGTTCAGGCTACAATCCGGTTGAAATATTATAGTAAATATACATAAAATGATACCTAAGGAAACATTAAAAATGATGTTTGATTTGTTTGGAGAAATATGATAGGTATAATGTGAACGCGTTCTCTTCACGGTTCAATGGGCGACTCAACGGTGGATTTTATGATCATAATGCGCCAACCAAACAGAGATTTATAGATATAATAAATGACTTTTTCTAACAAAAGAAGCATGGATCGTCTTCGTTGGACACTTGGGAAGCCCTCAGCAGAAGTTCTTCGAAAGGTAAGGGATTTTATATTAGCGATTTTATGCGTTTTTTGAGACCCGCGTTGGGTTATGAATTTATGCTAATGGNGAAAAAAAATCCAGAAAATCACATTGTAGGATTTTTAATGAATTTATTTGCAAATTATGGTGGAAAATAAGTATTTGGTCACATACAAACAAGCAAGATTTCTGGCTCTCACAGACCTGTAACTTCTTCTTTAAGAGGCTCCTCTGTCCTCCACTCGTTACCTGTATTAATGGCACCTGTTTGAACTTGTTATCAGTATAAAAGACACCTGTCCACAACCTCAAACAGTCACACTCCAAACTCCACTATGGCCAAGACCAAAGAGCTGTCAAAGGACACCAGAAACAAAATTGTAGACCTGCACCAGGTTGGGAAGACTGAATCTGCAATAGGTAAGCAGCTTGGTTTGAAGAAATCAACTGTGGGAGCAATTATTAGGAAATGGAAGACATACAAGACCACTGATAATCTTCCTCGATCTGGGGCTCCACGCAAGATCTCACCCCGTGGGGTCAAAATGATCACAAGAACGGTGAGCAAAAATCCCAGAACCACACGGGGGGACCTAGTGAATGACCTGCAGAGAGCTGGGACCAAAGTAACAAAGCCTACCATCAGTAACACACTACGCCGCCAGGGACTCAAATCCTGCAGTGCCAGACGTGTCCCCCTGCTTAAGCCAGTACATGTTCAGGCCCGTCTGAAGTTTGCTAGAGAGCATTTGGATGATCCAGATGAGGATTGGGAGAATGTCATATGGTCAGATGAAACCAAAATAGAACTTTTTGGTAAAAACTCAACTCGTCGTGTTTGGAGGACAAAGAATGCTGAGTTGCATCCAAAGAACACCATACCTACTGTGAAGCATGGGGGTGGAAACATCATGCTTTGGGGCTGTTTTTCTGCAAAGGGACCAGGACGACTGATCCGTGTAAAGGAAAGAATGAATGGGGCCATGTATCGTGAGATTTTGAGTGAAAACCTCCTTCCATCAGCAAGGGCATTGAAGATGAAACGTGGCTGGGTCTTTCAGCATGACAATGATCCCAAACACACCGCCCGGGCAACGAAGGAGTGGCTTCGTAAGAAGCATTTCAAGGTCCTGGAGTGGCCTAGCCAGTCTCCAGATCTCAACCCCATAGAAAATCTTTGGAGGGAGTTGAAAGTCCGTGTTGCCCAGCGACAGCCCCAAAACATCACTGCTCTAGAGGAGATCTGCATGGAGGAATGGGCCAAAATACCAGCAACAGTGTGTGAAAACCTTGTGAAGACTTACAGAAAACGTTTGACCTCTGTCATTGCCAACAAAGGGTATATAACAAAGTATTGAGATAAACTTTTGTTATTGACCAAATACTTATTTTCCACCATAATTTGCAAATAAATAAATTAAAAATCCTACAATGTGATTTTCTGGATTTCTTTTTCTCATTTCGTCTGTCATAGTTGAAGTGTACCTATGATGAAAATTACAGGCCTCTCTCATCTTTTTAAGTTGGAGAACTTGCACAATTGGTGGCTGACTAAATACTTTTTTGCCCCACTGTATGGTTTCCAGTTTGCATAAAGTCCAGTGAAGTCGTGGTATTGGCTTGGGGTGCTGTAACAATAACAGAGGAGAACTCCCTTGAGTATGTTACAATCCCTGATGTCTCTCTGGAAAGCAACCCTTGCCCTAATTTCATCTACTTTGTTATCTAGAGACTGGACATTAGCAAGTAATATACTCGGAAGCGGTGGGTGGTGTGCGCTCCTCCGAAGTCTGACCAGAAGACCGCTCCGTCTTCCTCTTCTCCGGCGGCAGGTAGCCTAGTGGTTAGAGCTTTGGGCCAGTAACCGAAGGGTTGCTAGATCGAATCCTTGAGCTGACAAGGTAAAAATCTGTTGTTCTGCCCCTGAACAAGGCAGTTAACCCACTGTTCCTAGGCCGTCATTGTAAATAAGAACGTGTTCTTAACTGACTTGCCTAGTTAAATAAAGGTTAAATAAAAATAAACAAATTTGGGTCAGCCTCTGGAATCAGTTCAAATGCCCTGGGTGGTTCGGACAAAGGGTGGTTCGGACAAAGGATCTGCTTCGGGAAAGTCATAGTGCTGTTAAGTTGATGTCGCTCTGATATCCAATAGTTCATCCTGGCTATATGTAATAACACTTAAGATTTTCTGGGCTAACAATGTAAGAAATAATAACTCTGGTACTGTTGTTAGACAATTTGAACAAACTAGACTAGGATAGCACCATATCTGTTTTAGTGGGTTTAGCATATCCCCATGTTTAATGCAACAAAAAAGACAAATATATATTTTTTTTTACAAGGACGAGTACAAAAACAATTCAATTTATTACTTCAGAGTTTAGTCCCTTCCCCACCCTGTGTGGGCTGCTGGTCAGTCCCTCAGGTTCCTGCCAGAGGGCACCAGAGTAGAGCACATTATTACACAGCACATATCAGTACAAAGGGAACGGTTGAGAAAAAGGCAAATTGAACAGATTTTTTTTATTTTTAATAAAAATTAGAAACACCTGCCATGACAGTAATATGAAAATTGATATTTTTCACTCCGTTATTTGGTCTACTTTGAGGCCTCTAGCAGAGACCAAATTACAAATAAAAACAGACCAGACAAAGTTACTGCATTGGTTCACATGCAACCCCAAAGACTAGTACACACATCAGATATGACCATGATGTCACTACTTGTAGCTATGCCAACACCATCCAAACAGCACTGATATCACAACTTCCGTGTCCAGTGAAAAAAAATATATATCAAAATGGTTGAGTCAATGTATAAAAACAAAAGTCAATTGACAGAACCTAGACATAATATAGTAATTATTTTTCGGTCAATGGTTGATTCTCCTGCATTCCAAGATCGACAGAGGCGTGTTTTGGGCAAATGTTCAGGCTGTATATCTACACTTTTCTGTGGTGCCATTCATTCTCTCTCTGGAGGTGTAGGAGGGAGGACTGTCTAGTACATTGAGGGGTGGTTTGGATCACCTTTGGACCCATCTGCTCTGGGTCAGAACCAGGGGTGTGTGTGTGTGTGTGTGTGTGTGGTGACCACGCTCTCACCAGGGTTCAGTCAGTCAATGTGTCAGTGCGAGGGGTCCTTGCCGGTCAGTCACAAAGTATGAGGTAGTGTGTTGGTGTCAGTGCTTTGCTGGTCGGCAGGCCGGATGTCTGGGGGGGGATCATGTGGAGTGGACATTTGTCACGTTGGGGGAAATCAGTTGTTCAGTCCAAAAGAGTCACTAAAAGTGCTTCATGTAAGTGTGTGTTTATGTATGTAATAAAGAGATTTAATCAGGCATTGTAAAGAGCTTGTCAGATAAGGTTGGGTGGGTAGCTGGCAGGTAGACAAGGGCTGGGTTTCCCAAAAGCATTGTAGCACTTATATCATCTTTCGTCCATTGAGTTTCAATGGAATTAAGATGATCTTAGCGCTACGATTATTTTGGGAAACCCAGCCCAAAGCCATTCCGAGAGAGAGCAGAGCAGTCAATGCCTCTTCCCCTGCACCCCTTCCTCCCTCCCCGTCTCTTCTCTTCCGCCTTCCATTCCTCAGCCCTCGTTGGCAGCCACCAGCTGGCCCAAGCCCTGGCGGACATACACAGCTTGGATCTCCTTGGTCTTGAGGCAGAAGTCGCAGGCCCAGACAGCAGAGCTCTCTCGGGTCAGCAGTCCGTAGGCTGGCTCCGTCAGGCCCGTGCAGTCACGGTGGAACCAGCGCTGGCACGACGCCTCACACAAGATGGCATCCTGGTCGTCGTGCACCTCCGACAGGCAGAAGCCGCATGGGAACACCATGCCCGGGCCGCCCAGCTTCCCTGGACCGGAGCCTGGGCCGGTGGAGGGGTTAGCAGGGCCGGGGGGCAGCGGAGACTGGGTGTTGGGGGTGGAGTTGGAAGGGGGGTTGGGGTTGCTGCCGGGGGTGTTACCCCCACTGTTGTTGGTCATGTTGTTCTGGGCAGAGTTGGGGGGAGCGTTTGGCATGGGGCCTCCACCAGGGGCGTTGTTCTGCTGGTTGTAAGGGGTGGAGCCAAGGGAAGAATTTGGCGGAGTCGACTGCTGTTGGGACGGGTTATTGGAGGAGGGGGCGTTGACAGAGTTGGGCCCCTGCAGCTGATTGGGTGGCGGCTGCAGGGGCTGGGAGCCGTTGAGGGGGCCAGTGGGGGAGGAGTTGGGGTTGGACTGGGGCGGTGCTGAGGGGGGCTGGCCGGGTGTGTTGGGCTGCTGGTCAGGGAAGCCTCCTCCAGGCTGGGGAGGGCCAGAGTTGGGAGGCCCGGGGGGAGTGTTGTTGGGACCCGGTGGACCAGAGGTGTTTATGTTAGGCTGCTGCTGCGGAGGCCCAGACTGGGGCCCACCTCCACCAAAGTTCTTCCCCTCCTCGTTCCCTGGGCCCGGGGGGCTGAGGCCTGGGTATGGGCCATCCTGTGAGGGAGGGAACTGTCCTTGAGGGGGTAAACCTGGAATCCCTCCCATGTTTCCTCCTGGGCCAACGCCCATACCTCCCATCATGTTCATCCCACCAGGCATGCCCCCCATGGAGTTCATGGGGCCATGGGGGGGTCCCCTGGGGCCTCCACCACCGGGCAAAGGGGGGCTGTTGAAGGGGTGCCCACCCTGTCCGTGCTGTTGCTGCGGGGGCATCCCAAACCGAGGGTGCGGTGGCCCCCCTCCGGGACCCCCCATACCACCAGGGGACAGCATGGGGTTGAACCCCGGTCCCGGGTGCATGGGCGGACTGAAATTTGGGGGCATGTTAAATTGCGAAGGACCCCCAGGTCCCGGGAAACCTCCTCCGCCACCTCCACCCCCAAAGCCAGGCATCCCCCCAAAGCCCAGCTGGTGGTGCGGTCCTGCATTGGGTGGTCCTGGGCCAAAAGGCGGTCTCCGTCCTGGTCCTCCAGGGCCTCCCCCGGGGCCCCCCATGAAGCCCATGCCCCCGGGGCCTATCCTGCCTCCACCCCCATATGGCCCCCCTCCTCCACCTGCCCCGGGGCTAGGGAGGAAGGGACCCCCTCCTGGAACTCCAGCCCCACCAGGTCGGGACGGCAGCGACGGGGGGCCAAAGTCATCATCAAAAGGGTTGGAGGCAACCAGGTGGTCCACCATGGGGGTAGGAGGGGGCGCAAACTCAGAGAGGTGGGAGAACGCGCCACCAGCCCCCTGAAACACACGATCAGGAGAGAGAGGAGATAATGGATTTGTGAGATTGAACGACGTGAGTTTGGTAAGAGCAGAAGCTACAGGTAGTATAGAATGATTGAATAGTCAACTAGTGTAGTCAACTAGTGAAACCACTGATCGATGTAACAAGTCGTCAACTATGTTACAACATAAAATGTTAACTTGGTGTTTAGACCATGCTTAAATGTGCAACCATCATAACAAGACCAGTAAAAAGGACAAGTGAACACACGAGTAAAACCTTCTCCCAGAAGAGGCCACCAGTCAAACATGTTGAAAATGTTTACATCATGGAGGAATGTGTTGAAGGCAGTAGTTACCTGGGCGTTGGATTTTCTCTTCCTCTTCTCTGGGCTCTTCATCTGTCCACCTAAAGAGGGGAAGAGGGAGAGGAGAACAGGAGCGACATGAGACATTCTAGCCCTATCTTTCCAGTTTATAGATGAACATACATTATCTATTTTTATACCAACACCTGTCACCCACATAGCTCATGCTAATACTTCTACTGTACATTGCCTTTTAGTTACACTGTTTATACACGCCGCATATTTACAGTGCATTCTAAGTATTCAGACCCCTTGACCGTTTCCACATTGTTTCAGCCCTATCCTACAATGAAAAATCTGAATAATTTAAATCATTCTACACACAATCCCCCAATAAGACAAAGCAAAAAGAGGTTTTTAGAAATGTCTAAAGACTGTTGAAATCTAGTGGAAGCTATAGGAACTGCAATCTGGGAGCTAAATCCCTCTATAGTGAATAGCAAGTCAATTGAAGAACATAAAAAAAAACAATTTTCCAGATAGATTTTCCTCAGGTTTTTGCCTGCCATATCAGTTCTGTTATACTCACAGACATTATTTTAACAGTTTTAGAAACTTCAGAGTGTTTTCTATCCAATACTACAAATTATATAATTGGTAGTATTGGATAATATATGCATATCCTAGCTTCTGGGCCTGAGTAACAGGCAGTTTACTTTGGTCACGTCAGGCTCTCCGTACTTCCCGAACACTGCCCCCTAGCCCGAACAGGTTAATGGCTGTGATGGGAGAAAACTGAGGATGGATCAACACTGTAGTTACTCCACAATACTAACTTAACTGACAGAGTGAAAAGGAAGCCTGTACATAATATAAATATTCCAAACTGAAAAGCAATGAACTTTTTTCCTGACTACAAAGTGTTATGTTTGGGGCAAATCCAATATAACACATTACTGAGTACCACTCTGCATATTCTGAAGCATAGTGGTGGCTGCATCATATTATGGGTACGCTTGTAATCGGTAAGGACTGGGGAGTTTTTCAGGATATAAAAAGCGCAGGCAAAATCCTAGAGGAAAACATGGTTCAGTCTTCTTTCCACCAGACACTGGGAGATGAATTTACTATTCTGCCCAGGGACTGCTGTTGAAAATTAGCCGGTTGGCTAAAACCGGCACTTTTACTGAAACGTTGATTAATGTGCACTGTCCCTGTAAAAATAAAAATAAACTCAACTATTCAGCAGGACAATAACCTCAAAACACAAGGCCAAATCTACACTGGAGTTGCTTACCATGAAGACAGTGTTCCTGAGTGGCAGAGTTACAGTTTGGACTTAAATATACTTGGAAATATATGGCAATTTGACAGAGCTTGAATAATTTAAAAAAATGTTGGGCAAATGTTGCACAACCCAGGCGTGGAATACTCAGAGCCCTCAAACTCAACTCTGGACCTCAAAGCCAGTTCCACTGCAGTTTTTCATTGTTCCCCTCTAATCAGGGACTGATTTAAGCCTGGACACCAGGTGTGTGCAATTAATTATCAGGTAGAACAGAAAACCAGCAGGCTCCGGACCTCGTAGGGTAAGAGTTGAGTACCCGTCTAAAGACTTACCCAGAAAGACTCACAAGCTGAAATTGCTGCCCAAAGTGCTTCTACAAAAGTATTCACTCAGGGGTGTGAATACTTAAGTAAATTATATATTTCAGCATTTCATTTTCAAATCAGGCTGTAACAAAATGTGGACTAAGTCAATGAATACTTTCTGAAGGCACTGTATCTACTGCTGTACATATCATACTTAATATCTCAAATTCATATATATATATTTGTGTACATACATAAAGATTGCATTTGGATTACTGTTATAGTGCTATTTGGGTTAGATTCGTTCCAACATTTCTAGATTTTATTTTATTTGTATTCGTGATTGATATTTTACTGCATTGTTAGGAGCTAATAACATAAGCATTTCGCAGAACCCGCTACAACCATTTATAGATGCTAACTACTTTAGCATCTATTGATGACAGTATCATCTCAACGGGGGAGTTTTGTTGAGAGCCCCGACGCTTGCTCTAAGCATTATCTATATTGAGCCTCACCTTGAGCCCCGATAAAACACTGCAGGTTTCTACTTTTTTTTCCTTCTTCTAGTGCTTCTCTCTAATTTTCTTTATCAGTTTGTTTCGTGCATTACTACACACACCCGGGTAGAACTTTTGGAATACGAATTGCTGGGTACTCTCCATCCACCCGACCTCTCCAAATTACCTGAAAACAGCAGAACAATGGATTCTCTTATTTGGCGAGGTGCCGAGCTGCTTGGGAGTCCTACCGATGAGCAGGAAGCGAAGACGCTGACGGGGAGGCAGACGTGGCGGGGTCTTAATGAGATTAAGATGCCAGGCGATCAGTCTTCCATGAGCGAGCATACTACTCACCAATGTTCAAATCACTAATGAACAAACTTGAACTCAGAGCGAGGATCTCCTTCCAGAAGGGACATCAGATCCTGCAACATACTCTTGATTTTCGGAGTCTTTTCTCCGACATCCAAATGGATATACACACAACCAGCTGGTTTTACAGTTTTAGTGAGCGGAGTTGGGATCTCTGGCAAGAGGAAGGGTGGTGGGCTCTGCTTTATGACCAACACATGGAGCGACGGGGGAAACGTACAGGAACTTGCAAGCTTCTGCTCCCCCGATTTGGAATACTTGGTAATCAAATGTCACCCTTTTTACCTTCCGAGAGAGTTCTCAGAGATTATCGCCATGGCTGTGTACATCCCGCCCCAAGCAGACACCAAAAAGGCTATCAAAGATCTCATTGGACCCTGAACAAACTGGAGACCACATTCCCAGAGGCAGCATTCATTGTTGCGGGGTACTTTCACAAAAGTAATTTGAGAAGTGTACTCCCAAATTATTACCAACACATTGACTGTCTAACTCGCAGAAATTGTACTTATCCATGTGGAAAAGGCGTGCAGCAGTGGTTATGGCCCTCTCCATCCTCCTTTTGTCAACAAAGACTCAAGAGAGAAGTTCCGGTGGTCAGATCCAACCAATCAGAATTCACACTCCACTGTTTTGATCAAGTGGACTGTAATATGTTCCGGGTCGCCTCTGGAGATAACGTCAACAAAAACGCAGACTAACCGGATTTATAAAAAAAAAAAATCAGATGACGTAATACCGATAGATAGCAACCTTATATGTTGCTTATAAACAGGGCAAGATGACCGGGGACAATAGTTTAGTTCAAAAGTACAAATATGATCGATCAAGATGGCGAAACAAGTATAGGGACAAAGTGGAGGGGCAAATCAGCGGGTCGGATACAAGTTGTATGTGGCAGGGGCTCGAAACAATCACGGATTACAAAAAGCCAGCCACATCAGTCACCAACGCCACCCTACCGGATGAGCTAAACACCCCTTTCTCAAGGATTCAAGCACAATGAACCTGAGCTGTCGTTGAGAGCCTCCAATGACAACGTGGACTACACAGTCAGTCTCCACTGAGGACGTACACTACATGACCAAATGTATGTGGACACCTGCTCAATGAACATCTTATTCCAAAATCATGGGCATTAATATGGAGTTGGTCCACCCTTTGCTGCTATTACAGCCTCCATTCTTCTGGGAAGGCTTTCCACTAGATGTTGGAACATTTCTGCAGAGACTTGCTTCCATTCAGCCACAAGAGCATTAGTGAGGTCGGGCACTGATGTTGGGCGATTAAGCCTGGCTTGCAGTTGGCATTCCAATTCATCCCAAAGGCAATTGAAGAGGTTGAGGTCAGGGCTCTGTGCAGGCCAGTCAAGTTCTTCCACACCGATCTCGACAAACCATTTCTGTATGGACCTTGCTTTGTGCACGGTGGCATTATCATGCTGAAACAGGAAAGGGCCTTCCCCAAACTGTTGCCACAAAGTTGGAAGCACAGAATCGTCTAGAATGTCATTGTATGCTGTAGCGTTATCATTTCCCTTCACTGGAACTAAGAGGCCAAGCCCGAACCATGCAAAACAGCCCCAGACCATTATTCTGGGGCTGTTTTGCAGATTTATCAGTCCAGAGAATGAGTTTTCACTGCCCCAGAGTCCAATGGCAACGAGCTTTACACCAGCCGACGCTTGGCATTGTGCATGGTGATCTTAGGCTTGTGTGCGGCTGCTTGGCCATGGAAACCCATTTCATGAAGCTCCAGACGAACCGTTCTTGTGCTGACGTTGCTTCCAGGGGCAGTTTGGAACTCTGTAGTGAGTGTTGCAACCAACGACAGACGATTTTTACGCACTATGCGCTTTAGCACTTGGCGGCCCCGTTCAGTGTGGCTTCCACTTCGCAGCTGAGCCGTTGTTGCTCCTAGATGTTTACACATCACAATAACAGCTCTTACAGTTGACCGAGGCAGAACTTTACGAACTGACTTGTTGGAAATGTGGTATCCTATGACGGTGCCATATTTAAAGTCATTACAGCCAATGTTTGTTTGTGGAGATTGTATGGCTGTTTGCTCGATTTTATACACGTCAGCAATGGGTGTGGCTGAAATAGCCGAATCCACAAATTTGAAGGGGTGTCCACATACTTTTGTATATATAGTGTACTTATGTCATTCAAAACAAATTAATGCTTGCAAGGCTGCCAGCCCAGACAGCATCCCTAGCAGTGCCCTCAGAGCATGTGCAGACCAGCTGGCTGTTTTGTTCTCAAACATTTTCAATCTCTCCCTAACTCAGTGTCGCTATACCACCTGCTTCAAGATGTCCACTATCATCCCCGTGCCCAAGAAAGCGAAAGTTACTGAACTGAATGACTACCGACCAGTAGCACTCATTTCCGTCATCATGAAGTGCTTTAAGAGGCTAGTCACCTCCTCCCTCCCGACACACTTGACCCTCTCCAATTTGCCTTCTAGATTTTGTTGCTAAGGCTGTTGCTAGAACTTGCAAAATCTGACCGGATTACGTAATTAACCAAAGCGTCCATTGCTATGCTGGTTCTATTTTACAGCGTAGCAGTCACAAAGGAAGGAGGACGCAGGCAGTTCTAGTTGTATTTCACCGCATAAGCGTTCCGCGCAACATTATTACCTCAGAATTGCTCTCCAAGGATGATGTTGACAGTGACAACCTGCTGCTTCAGAGGACTGAAAAGACTGGAAAGAGAACAGTTTCTTTACCATACATTTGTCTTTATAAGTAAATTTTGTTAAAATCGGAAGAAATAATTTAAGTTGTTTTTAGAATGACATTGCTAGCTAATGTACATATTTACCTCAGCCTGCCAAGTCAGCTAGCCAGCTACAGTATCTTGCTAGTTAGCCAGCCAGCCAGTTTTACTTAGCTAACTTTAGCTAGCTAGCAAGCAAGCAAGCAAGCTACTGTAACTTATTGTAGCTTTCTGTTTGTATGTAGCTTGCACTTCAATGGCATCCCTTGAGGAGATTTTATTTTCTTTACAACCAGGCAAAGTACTATGAAGGCTCCACTGATCGACAAGAGGCGCTACATTCAGAGACATTCACAATTCAGGGTAACGTTAAGCAGTTAACTTCTATTAGATAACGGGATGGATTTAGCTATGTAGAACCATTTTTCAACAACTGTTTTCCATCTAGCTAATTGGTCATCTACATGTTGCTAGCTTTACATATAGTTCAGTGGAGGCTGCTGAGGGGAGAATGGCTCATAATACTGTCTGGAATGGAGTAAATTGAATGGTATCAAACGTGGTTTCCATTCAATTGACTCCATTCCAGCCATTACTATGAGCCATCCTCCCCTCAGCAGCCTCCACTGATATAGTTACACACACACCAAAGCATACAACAGGCTGACCAATACAAGGGTTGAAAAATTGGTGGCCATCCGGGCAAATTTGAGGCTTTTGGAGCCTGACAACGAGCCATCCTCAACACGGTTGGAAAGTGACATTGAAGATGAGGCCTCAGTCTGATGTTCAAGAGGTGGACGTTGATGACATTATCGCTCAGTAAATTAACTTGTTAGGGAGCGGCAGCTGAGGGGTCGGTTTTGGAGAGTCTGGCGTGCCCAAAGTAAAATGCTTGCCACTCAGGCTCAGAAAATAGGATATGCACATAATTAGTACTATTGGATAGGAAACACTGAGGTTTGCAAAAGTGTTAACATAATGTCTGTGAGTGTAACAGAACTCATTTGGCAGGCAAAAACCAGAGAAAATTCCATCCGGAAATGTCATTCTGGTGGCTTATGGCTCACTTTGAGACAGTGCCTATTGAAAAGTCTTTAAAACAGGACACTGAATGTAGTACCTATTGCTTCCACTGGATGTCAGCAGTGTATACGTAAAGGTTCAGAGCAATCGGAACTAATGTGTTCAATAGGTAGGGGTTTTGGTGAGTGGAGCTCTATTTCGGTTGCACGTTTTTGGGCGCACGTTTGGCTGAGCGGTCCACTTTATTTGACTTATAACGTTTAGGTGACCATCCAAAGATTATCACTTTTATTCATAAAAGATAAGCTAAAGATGCATTTGAATTGGTTTTTGTTTTGTTGAGGAAAGGTTTATAGGTTTAGTTGAACGCGTTCTCTTCACGTTGGATTTTCTGAACACAAGGCGCCAACCAAACGGAGATTTATGGATATAATAAATTACTTTTTCTAACCAAATACCCATGGATTGTCTTCGTTGGACACTTAGGAAGCCCTCTGCAGAAGTTCTACAAAAGGTAAGGCACAGGTTTTCCCTGTGAAATGCATTTTCTTTCGACCGCGCTGGCAAAAGATTTCATGGTTATGGAAAATATTGAAGGTGCTACCCTCAAACAATCAAATGTAGTGCTTTCGCCGTAAAGCCTTTTTGAAATCCGACAACGCTGTGATATTGCCAAGAAGCAGAGCTTTTGATGAGTATGAAACACTTGTATATTGGTGCATGTTTAATAATTCAACTTTAGGATTTTGCCTTGCTACAGGTGTGTTTGTAAATTTAATCTGGAGTGTCAGTGTGCTCAGAGTGCGGTCTGGGTGTTCGTAAACTCAGAGCATTGTCAGATTGTCCGTTCGTAAACTCAGGAGTGTTCAGAGTGCACACTGGACGCTCTGGCCGAGGAGTAGGGTTGATCCGGGCGTTCCAACCTAACAGCAACAGTCAAGCACCCAAGCTAACTGGCTAACGTTGGCTAGCTTGCTAGCTACTTCCAGACACAAATGAGAGAACAGCTCACTGACCATTTTACTCACCCTAGCAGAGCGGGTTAGGCTGTTTTTATGTTATTCAGAGCATTGGTGACTGCAGCTGTGCTGCTGGCAACAATTTAATTACGCTTTTTTGCCAACTTTAACTGACACTGGCCATATTCAAAACTCTGACAGTTGTCATGTCAACACATCCATCAGTGCTGCTGTGAACTGCATCACAAGAGACATGCCAAACAGGAGATTAATAAATAAATAAAAATTACACCACTGATGCAACTTCAATATTGTATTGTATTGAGTTGCTTTGTGTATCACCAAATTTGCTTGAGATGATTCTACTGCAACACTGCATCCAAGTTTCTTGACATAGGCGTTTCAAAGACATGTCAGTAAAGGCGACCTCATGAATATAAGCTCCCTGCCTAATCAGCCTGTATTTTCTAACTTCCTGCTAGTAAGCCATGAGAGAAAAAGTCATTTAATTGTTTTAATCATTTCTACCCCTCAAAAATATTATGGGTGATATTCTAGTTACTCAAAAGGCTATTATACATGGGAATCTGAATGACTGTTTGGGACCTTTAAAACACAGCATCACAATTGGTCCCGTGTGGCTCAGTTGGTAGAGCATGGCACTTGCAATGCCAGGGTTGTGGGTTTGATTCCCATGGGGAACCAGTACGAATTAATATGTAAGCACTCACAACTCTAAGTCACTCTGGATAAGAGTGTCTGCTAAATGACAAAATTGTAGTTTACATGGAGGTGAATTTAATGTCTGAAAACCTTTCATGGTTGAAAACCCTACATATGGAGAAGGATTTTCGAGAGCTACACCCGCTATAATATCTGCTGAACTGTGTATGTACCGATAGATTTTATTTGAGTGTTGAACAGCCACAACAAATCACCAAGCAGAGGGACAGGTTTGGTTGATTATGAGACACAGAGGGAAAGAATGGACACATCATGAGAACGTAGAAATGAAATTAATACAAGGCAGGCTATTACCAACATGAATAGCAGGTCAGACATAAACTACGTGACAGAACAACAGTCTATAGTCCTGTAGACACGAGCATTTGCAGCAGTGGTAACTAATGGTTAGTTCTGATCTGAGACAGACGGGGATGGATGAATGAATTATCATATACCTACCTTTGCCTCGCTTTCCTTGGCCTTGTCCCGCCAGTAGTCTCCCCGATTCGGCAGCCATTAATATGACTGTCGGTGCGGTGACATTTCACCGTTCATATCATGTAAGAATTTTTTTAAATGACGAATAGTCTTGATAATTTGGACCTGAGCAATACTCGCAAGTAGAGTCATACACAGTCTTGGGACTTGAGGACGGTTTCTATAGATCGATAGGTAATGTGTATCCCCTTGCAATTCACAACTCGTTTTACAGCTAGATATCCTGTGCCCAACGCTTTGACTGTCACGGGGTTCGGTGGCCAACACACTTGCTCAACAACGGTAGCTAGCCAGGGTTAGTTTCAGCAGCCAGTTTCAGAGCCGGGTTGAATGAAACTGCGGCTAATGTTTGCCAGAATGCACGTTGCATAAGACTACCCTCCTAAAATAATCACTTAGGTACAGATGAGTAAAGTTAGCAATTAAGATAGTTGGCTAGCTAGATAGCAACGTTAGCTATCACATTTGGGTAACGTTAGTCGCTAGCTAGTTACTATGTATGTGATAGATAACATGTAGATTATGATTTATAACAATTAATAATCTACATTCAATTTGGCTAATTGACAAGTTTCGCCTTTATAGCAAGCGGTACAAAATAACCGGTCTCTAGTAAAATGTTAGCTACTTTAGTTAGTTAGCTACGATAAGCTAGCTAGCCTGCTAGCATTATTGGGAAGCAAACTATACCCTTTCTCCGCCGTTGCTTGCTCTGCAGTCCGTTAATATGAACATCTCCGGTGTGTCATTGCCGATATACCAGTCCTCACATGGTATATGCGTTCTGTTGTGATACAGCTTAAAATAAGAATTCATACAAAAACGCAAATGTTGCCATATTAATGACGGCCTAGTGTCGCCGCCGGACAAAGAGGGCCAGGCAGGAGACTCTCACCCGGGAACATTACAACTCAGAGGGATAGTAGGGGTGTCCTAAACGAGATTTCTAAATTAGTCCCTCTCTGCATCCAGGTTAATAATACACGTTATTACACTTCATAATCCTTCTAGCTGTAGTTTTACTGCTTTCGTTTGTGCAAGAAATGGCACACATTGTTTACTTAATTTGTTAATTACCTCCCCTTTAACAGCAGGTTATGGAGCAGTCTAGAACGGACCACTTTCAACGCTGAAGTAAGGATGGAAACAAAAGTATTCCCATCCCATGACCTTTTCCTAATTTTGTGTTACAGTTTGAATTTAAAATGGATTAAATTGAGATTTTGTGTCACTGGCCTACACACAATACCCCATAATGTCAAAGTGAAATTAGGTTTTTATAAATGTTTACAAATTAATAAAAAATGTAAAGCTGAAATGTCTTGCTTGAGTCAAGTATTCAAAGCCTTTGTAATGGCAAGCCTAAATGAATTCAAGAGTAAAAATGTGCTTAACAAGTGACAATTAGTTGCATGGACTCACTCTGTGTGTAATAATAGTGTTTGAAAAGATAAACAACATGCTCGACTCCACTTTATATACATTTAAATTGGGTGCTGTATCCTCTTATATCATCCAAAGAACAGAAATAGGACAGCACTCCAGTAAATAAACTTAAATTGACATTTCCGCACGAATGTTTCGGGTATGAGCCCTTCTTAAGCCTTTAAAGGCAATGGCAATCAATGTCACAACAACAATACCTCACATTTGGACATAATTAATTATACATTCACAGTCAGTATTGGCCCAATCAAGAGATCCCAGCAGAGGGAGCTGTGAGGGAAACATGAAAATCAAATAATGATAGACACAAGCATTACAAATACATTATGATGTCATTACCTAAATGCTATGGGATCGCCCAATTATGCAAATATATTTATAGGTAAATTTGAGTTGGACATTGTGTACAATAATAATCCCTATTTTAAGTTTATCAAAGTGTTTATGAGATATATTGGTCAGGTGATGATCTTGAATCGCAGTAATTCTTTACACAGGCTACATGAATTCCAGGATGCCATCCATTAAATTTATGTTAGTAGGCTGTCCTATAAAGAACATGTTTCCTTTTTGGATGTTTTGGTTAAGAAAGATGGCAATGGCTTGCACACTGAGGTATATAGAAAAGAAACATAGGGAAATATCTTTCTTCAATTCAACAGCTATCATACACCTTCATTAAAAAATGTTTTAACATATGGCCAACTCCTTCGCATAAGGTGCATTTGTGGCACTGATTTATCATTTGATGTACAGTACCAGTCAAAAGTTTGGACACACCTACTCATTCAAGGGTTTTTCTTTATTTTTACTATTTTCTACATTGTAGAATAATAGTGAAGACATCAAAACTATAACATAACACATATGGAATCATGTAGTAACCAACAAAGTTTGAGATTCTTCCTAATAGCCACTCTTTGCCTTGATGACAGCTTTGCAAACTCTTGGCATTCTCTCAACCAGCTTTATGAGGTAGTCACCTAGAATGCATTTCAATTAACAGGTGTGCCTTGTTAAAAGTATTTGTGGAATTTCTTTCCGTTGTGACAAGGTAAGATAGCCCTATTTGGTAAAAGACCAAGTCCATATTATGGCAAGAACTGCTCAAATAAGCAAAGAGAAATTACAGTCCATCATTGCTTTAAGACATGAAGGTCAGTCAAACAGAAAATGTCAAGTGCAATCACAAAAAACATCAAGCGCAATGATGAAACTGGCTCTCATGAGGACCGCCACAGTAAAGGAAGACCCAGAGTTACCTCTGCTGCAGAGGATAAGTTCATTAGAGTTACCACCAGCCTCAGAAATTGCAGCCCAAATAACAGACACATCTCATCATCAACTGTTCAGAGGAGACTGCATGAATCAGGCCTTCGTGGTCGAACTGCTGCAAAGAAACCACTACTAAAGGACACCAATAAGAAGAAGAGACTTGCTTGGAAATCTGTACTTTGGTCTGATCCAAATTTGAGATATTTGGTTCCAACTGCTGTGTCTTTGTGAGACACAGAGTAGGTGAACGGATGATCTCTGCATGTGTGGTTCCCACCGTGAAGCATGGAGGAGGAGGTGTGATGGTGTTGGGGTGCTTTGCTGGTGACACTGTCTGTGATTTATTTAGAATTCAAGGCACTCTTAACCAGCATGGCTACCACAGCATTCTGCAGTGATACGCCATCTCATCAGGTTTGCGATTAGTGAGACTATCATTTGTTCTTCAACAAGACAATGACCCAACACACCTCCAGGCTGTGTTATTTTTCTTGTTTTATGTAGTATGTTTTTTTTTGTAGGTTATAAATAGGCCAAACATTTAGGTAAATTACATAACGTATTTCTATTGTGCGTCTATTTTTATTTGATTTTCATGTTTCCCCCACAGCTCCCTCTCCTGGGATCTCTTGATTGGGCCAATACTGACACTGAAGTTATAATTACGCCCACCTGTGTGGTATTGTTGTTGTGACATTGATTGCCATTGCCTTGCACACTGAAGAAGGGCAAATACCCAAAACGTTCATACGGGAATAAAAATATGTAAATTTAAGTTTATTTACTGGAGTGGTGTCCTATTTCTGTTCTTTCAATAATAGTGTTTAACATGAGTTTTGAATGACTACCTCGTCTCTGTACCCCACACATTCAATTATCTGTAAGATCCCTCAGTCGAGCAATGAAGGAAGGAAACCGCTCAGGGATTTCACCATGAGGCCAATGGTGACTTTAAAACAGTTACAGAGTTGAATTGCTGTGACAGGAGAAAACTGAGGGTGGATCAACAACATTGTAGTTGCGCCTCAATACTAACCTAAATGACAGACTGAAAAAAAGGAAGCCTGTACAGAATAAAAATATTCCAAACCATGCATCCTGTTTGCAATAAAGGAAAACAGCAAAACATTTGGCAAAGAAATTTACTTTATGTCCTAAATACAAAGTGTTATTTTTGGGGCAAATCCAACACAACCCATGGTGGTGGCTGCAACATGTTATGGGTATGTTTGTCATTGGCAAGGACTAGGGAGTTTTTTAGGATACAAATAAATGGAATAGAACTATAAAATCCTAGAGGAAAACCTGGTTCAGTCTGCTTTCCAACAGACACTGGGAGACAAACAGTGGCATCCATGAACAGCGTGTGTTCATGGATGCCAAGGGAAGCCAGGCTTCCCCAAAAGATTTACCAAGAAAAAAAGAACAAATATATAAATAATGTATCTTCTCTCTGTGTTTCATAATTTTCCTTCAATTCAAAGAGGTTGAATGTATCTCACCGGAGAAAGCATCCGAGTGAGCGAAACCTTTTCTTTGTATGTGTAGGCCATCTATCTGATGCTGTCTGATCCAAAAGAGTATGACATTGTTGCCGCCCATAGCATTGAATGTAAGGAAGCTGCCTAGCTTGATATAAAAAAGGATACATGTGGACTTGTTTACGTGCTGCTGTGTGGTTTGTTGCTAACGTTACTTTTCTACCTGCCAACTTTACGAGTTTTACTTTTTAATGACCTATTTCTTTTTTTGCTTTTTCCTCGCTCAACTTTTTTCATTAAACTTTTTCACCCCGGACGCTTTATCTGGACATGGTTCTACACGACCTCCACCAGCCGAAGCTAAGTAGTAACGTTAACATTATGCCTTCTAATTGCAGTCGCTGTACTCATAATATACAGGAAAACGATCGCCTTATGGTGAGGATAGCCGTGCTGCAAGCCCAGCTTCAGACGCAATCGTTAGGCAAGGGTAATTTAAGTGTAGGAAAGGATAAAACAGCGTCTGTGCCACCAATAAGTACAGATAGTAGTATAAATCCCCTCGCACAGTCCCCGCAGCCGGACAATTTTCTCATGGTTTCTGGAAGGAAATGCTGTAGGAATGCTCAACCAGTGTCGCTCATTCAGCCGACAGAAACTATCAACCGGTTTTCCCCATTAAGCAACTAGTCGGAGTCAGAAGCCGAGCCTTCTCTGGTCTCTTCTCCACCCGTTACGGGGTCAGAGACGCCGAAGCCTCCCACCATCAGCTCTGACAAATTGAAAACCCTAGTCATTGGCGACTCCATTACCCGCAGTATTAGACTTAAAAAGAATCATCCAGCGATCATACACTGTTTACCAGGGGACCGGGCACCGACGTTAAAGCTAATCTGAAAATGGTGCTGGCTAAGGCTAAAACTGCAGAGTGTGGAGAGCATAGGGATATTGTTATCCACGTCGGCACCAACAATGTTGGTGAAACAGTCAGAGGTCACTAAGCGCAACATAGTTTCAGCGTGTAAATCAGCTAGAAAGATGTGTTGGCATCAAGTTATTTTCTCTTGCCCCCTCCCATTTAGGGGGAGTGATGAGCTCTACACAACTTAATCGCAACTCAATCGCTGGTTGAAAACTGTTTTCTGCCCCTCCCAAATGATAGAATTTTTAGATAATTGGCCCTCTTTCTGGGACTCACCCACAAACAGGACCAAGCCTGGTCTGCTGAGGAGTGATGGACTCCATCCTAGTTGGAGGGGTGCTCTCATCTTATCTATGAACATAGACAGGGCTCTAACTCCTCTAGCTCCGCAATGAGATACGGTGCAGGCGAGGCAGCAGGCTGTTAGCCAGCCTGCAAGCTTAGTGGAGTCTGCCACTAGCACAGTCAGTGTAGTCAGCTCAGCTATCCCCATTGAGACCGTTTCTGTGTCTCGATCTAGGTTTTTGTTTTTAAAAAATGAACAAGTAATTGTAGTTTTTCTGAAGAGAGTTCCATATGAAAAGTAGTGTTTTGGCGCGCGTAAATGAGGGCGCGCTCTTCGTTCTTTTCCTTTCCTATTGAATATTCTAGTCTCCGTATTAAATATTAGCATTTATTTAGATATTAGAGTACCTTAGGATTAATTAGAAACGCCGTTTGACTTGTTTAGACGAAGTTTACCGGACTTTTTGGGATATAAATAAGGACTTTATCGAACAAAACAACCATTCATTGTGTAGCTGGGACCCTTGGGATTGCAAACAGAGGATTATCTTCAAAAGTAAGTTATTTATTTTATCTCTATTTGTGATTTTGTGACGCCAGTGCTGGTTGAAAAATATGTTGATGTGGGGCGCTGTCCTCAGACAATCGAATGCTATGCTTTCACTGTAAAGCCTATTGTAAATCGGACAACGCAGTTCGATTAACAAGATTCTAAGCTTTTGAATGATGTAAGACACTTGTGTTTTCATGAATGTTTTCATGACTACAAGGCCTACTCAATCACTTTTTATAGCTACTGTTTACAGGCCTCCTGGGCCGTATACAGCGTTCCTCACTGAGTTCCCCGAATTCCTATCGGACCTTGTAGTCATGGCAGATAATATTATATTCACATGGAAAAGTCCACAGACCCACTCCAAAAGGCTTTCGGAGCCATCATCGACTCAGTGGGTTTTATCCAACATGTCTCCGAACCTACTCACTGCCACAGTCATACTCTGGACCTAGTTTTGTCCCGTGGAATAAATATTGTGGATCTTAATGTTTTTCCTCATAATCCTGGACTATCGGACCACCGTTGTATTACGTTTTCAATCGCATCAAATAATCCGCTCAGACCCCAACCAAGGATCATCAAAAGCTGTGCTATAAATTCTCGGACAACTCAAAAATTCCTAGATGCCCATCCAGACAACCTCCACCTATCCAAGGACGTCAGAGTACAAAAATCTGTTAACCACCTAACTGAGGAACTAAATGTAACCTTGCGTAATACCCTAGATGCACCCCTAAAAACAAAAAACATTTGTCATAAGAAACTAGCTCCCTCGTATACAGAAAATACCCGAGCCCTGAAGCAAGCTTCCAGAAAATTGGAACAGAAATGGTGCTACACCAAACTGGAAGTCTTTCGATTAGCTTGGAAAGACAGTACCGTGCAGTATCGAAGAGCCTTCACTGCTGCTCGATCATCCTATTTTTCCAATTTAATTGAGGAGAATAAGAACTGCAACAACACACGCCTCCTTCACTCTATCTCAATACTCTCATCAACTATAGATTTTTGGGCTCATGCATTTTTTCCCCTAAGCTGCTGAAATATATATAATTATAAAAAAATATATATTTTTCATATGTTTAAAAAAGACAAACTGTTTTAGTGTGGGGAAAACAACCAGGTTCTATTTTGTATATTTTCTAAACAAATTTGATACTGTTGCAAAGCTAACTAAAAAGCAGCATTTCCCAAGAGCGGATGGCTTTCACTTCAGCAGTGATAAATTCATGAACTTCTTTGACGAAAATATCATGATCATTAGAAAGCAAATTACGGACCCCTCTTTAAATCTGCGTATTTCTCCAAAGCTCAGTTGTCCTGAGTCTGCACAACTCTGCCAGGACCTAGGATCAAGGGAGATATAGGTTTTTTAATACTATATCTCTTGACACATTGATGAAAATAATCATGGCCTCTAAACCTTCAAGCTGCATACTGGACCCTATTCCAACTAAACTACTGAAAGAGCTGCTTCCTGTGCTTGGCCCTCCTATGGTGAACATAATAAATGCCTCCCTATCCACCGGATGTGTACCAAACTCACTAAAAGTGACAGTAATAAAGCCACTCTTGAAAAAGTTTTAGGACCACTATTGTTTTCACTATATATTTTACCTCTTGGTGATGTCATTCGGAAACATAATGTTAACTTTCACTGCTATGCGGATGACACACAGCTGTACATTTCGATGAAACATGGTGAAGCCCCAAAATTGCCCTCCCTGGAAGCCTGTGTTTCAGACATAAGGAAGTGGATGGCGACAAATGTTCTACTTTTAAACTCGGCTAAAACAGAGATGCTAGTTCTAGGTCCCAAAAAATAAAGAGCTCTTCTGTTGGATCTGACAATTAATCTTGATGGTTGTATAGTTGTCTCAAATAAAATTGTGAAGTACCTCTGCGTTCCTCTGGACCCTGTTCTCTCTTTTGACGAAGATATCAAGACTGTTTCAAGGACAGCTTTTTCCATCTACGTAAACATTGCAAAAATCTGAAACTTTTTGTCCAAAAATGATGCCGAAAAATGTATCCATGCTTTCGTGCCGTGGGGGAGATCTTTGTGGGCTATACTCGGCCTTGTCTCAGGGTAGTAAGTTGGTGGCTTGAAGATATCCCTCTAGTGGGTGGGGTTATATCCTGCCTGGTTGGCCCTGTCTGGGGGTATCATCGGACGGGGCCACAGAGTCTCCCAACCCCTCCTGTCTCAGCCTCCAGTATTTATGCTGCAATAGTTTATGTGTCGGGGGGCTAGGATCAGTCTGTTATATCTGGAGTATTTCTCCTCTCTTATCCGAGGTCCTGTGTGAATATAAGTCTTAGGTCTGAGGACCTAAGCCCTAGGACCATGCCTCAGGACTACCTGGCCTGATGACTCCTTGCTGTCCCCAGTCTACCTGGTCATGCTGCTGCTCCAGTTTCAACTGTTCTACCTGCGGCTATGGAACCATGACCTGTTCACCAGACATGCTACCTTGTCCCGGACCTGCTGTTTTCAACTGTCTCTCTACCGCACCTGCTGTCTCTAATTCTGAATGAGCTGCTATGAAAAGCCAACTGACATTTACTCCTGAGGTGCTGACCTGTTGCACCCTCTACAACCAATATGATTATTATTATTTGACCCTGCTGGTCATCTATGAACGTTTGAACATCTTGGCCATGTACTGTTATAATCTCCACCCGGCACAGCCAGAAGAGGACTGGCCACCCCTCAGAGCCTGGTTCTTCTCTAGGTTTCTTCCTAGGTTCCTGCCTTTCTATGGAGTTTTATCTAGCCACCGTGCTTCTACAGTATATACTGTATTTTATACCATCTATTGCATCTTGCCTATGCCGTTCAGTCATTGCTCATCCATATATTTATATGTATATATTATTATTCCACCCCTTTGCTTTTGTGTGTATTAGGTAGTCGTTGTGGAATTGTTAGATTACTTGCTAGATATTGCTGCACTTTCGGAACTAGAAGCACAAGCATTTCGCTACACTCGCAATAACATCTGCTAGCCATGTGTATGTGACCAATGATTTATTTTTTATTTGAACCCTTCCCCTAACCTTAAACCTACCCTAGCCTTAACCCCTAACCCCTAGCCTAGCTAACGTTAGCCACTTAGCTAACATTAGCGTTAGACACCTAGCTAACGTTAGCCACAACAAATTGGAATTCGTAACATATCATATACATTTTGTACATTCGTAACATATTGTATGAATAGCCTAGCCTTACCTTTGTTCCATGAATAGACAGCCAAGAAGATTGGACAGTCTGGGAATGGGATCACTAATAAGAACTAAGAAAAACTTTCGATTCTTATAGTTGTATACGGGTGAGATCTAATGTCCTCTATAGATAAAGTTTCCAGACCGGAGAATCCCACATAGTAGATTACATATCACATAGGCTGTGGGAATATTACATAGAACCATAATTAGAGTCATTTGATAACGTTAGGAACCACACACATAGATCATGGAGACCTAATATAGATACACATATTGGGAACATAGAGGGTCAGCCTAGCACACACACATAGGGGGTAGTGACATACACATTACGTGTGAAACACATAGGGATAAGGTTGATCATTAAGAGGGGATATAAAATAAGTAGATGTGGAAACAATGTGAAGCTCAAGAAGCACATCTAACAATATCCACATAGGATGGGGGTTATAGAATAATTAAGCGAGTATTTAAATGTGTATAAACCCAACCTAGGCGTCTGTAAGGAGACTATCAAAATATATTTGTAATATCAACAATGGGCAGTAAATCCTCAAAAGAGGTTCCCGAATTTACGGGAGATGAGCGCTATATAGAGTTAAAAGATAAAAGAAACATTTATTTTGGTCCAAAATGGAGAAAGAAATATGGATTTGATAGACATCTAGATGTAGAAAAGCTAGAATTAAGTTTAAAAGAAAAGGTAGAACCAAGCCAGATATGGATAGTACAGATCAGATTGCCAGTTCTCTCGGCGCTCCGGAGGCAGGCAAGAAAGGGAGAGAATTCCGGGAACAAAGGTTCCACCGGTGTAGGTGAGAAAGGAAGAAAAGGAGAATTTAAATGTCACAATTGCCGGAAGAAAGGACATTTTGCTAAGGACTGTGAGAAACCCTGCGAGGTATGTGGGAGGACAGGGCATACATCACGGTACTGTAGAAAGAAAGGAACACAGCCCAGACAGAAAAGCAGGGAATTATTATGAATATCACAGTACAAT
>QNTS01000073.1:461269-484898 GCA_003317085.1 Hucho hucho | reverse complement strand
CAGATGTAAATACTTGTATTGTTTTGTATAATCGTTTTGTGTGGTAATGATAATTCTAATCAAAATAGATGGTGTTATTTCTTTATAGTTTGTTTCTATTTGGTGTGGTGTCATTATTAATTCTAATCAATATAGATGGGTGATTGTGTGTAAAAATTTAGTCAATAGGGTGGATTGTTATAGATTTTATGGTGATGACTAAATGTTTGTACATCTAAGAATATTCCATTCTGAAAATGTATGAGATAGAGATAGGGTTATAAGACAAAATGGTAGTCCAATTAATGTGTGTGTCTAGAAATGAATATTGTGGAGAATGGTATGGGGTGAAATGACTTCATTTCGGGAGTATCTGGGAGAACAAAGAATTCTTTGATTCTACCAGACACATGCGAAATGCTCCCGTCCTTGAAGATAGGGGGAATAGTTAAAGAACCGCCCAAGTTTGACTTATGTTGCAAAGATTGTGATAAGGAATGAATGGGTACTGTGGGAAGATACTATTTCCTGGAAAGGGTGGGGGAAATGGTGGGGCCTTTGTATCTTTGTATTTCAACATTGTACCATATAAAAGACTGTGTACACCTTTTAGAGCTCAGAGCTCTCCCGTGAATAAATAATCTACATTTGACCATTATAGATTGGGCCTCTGTTTGTCTCATTTCAACCAGTATCTTACAAATACTGGGTAACAGACAGAGTTTGTTTAATTGAAGTTCAGTTTATGAACATTGAGAACAAAATTTCTATAACACAATTCCAAAGCGGAGTCGACGGTTTTTGATGAGCACCGGCCACTGAAAAGTACTGGTTATGCAAATGCCTACATCAGTCTTGATTCTCTAAATTCTGCCATAGAATTGGGAAGGAATGGCACAAGTTCGATAAAGGATGGAAAAGTTTTGGACTAGCCTTATATGTAAAAGTTGCAGAAATTAATTTGTGGATGTTAATCATCGTGACATATAGTGCTAAGGCCGAGACAATAAGAAGACAGTGGCAGAATAAATTCAACCATACCTTTGTTTCATTACAAAACCGGAGAGCAATACAGTTACAACTAAAAGATTCCAAAAACAATTTATTCCAATAAATGTAAGCTAAATATCATCTGTCCATGGTACTGATTTCTGTGTGTGTGTTTGTGTGTGTGTGTGTGTGTGTGTGTGTGTGTAAGTAGAAAAAACATGACTCACCCTACTTGTAGAGAAACGCCAATGCCATCCACCTCTCTTTCATGTTGCCTTTACGGTCTATGTCTGTGCCATACAGTATACGCTTTTAGTTTTTGTTGTCCTAGGCTACCTGGCTAAATGCTTGCTCTCTAGACTAACTTCCTTTCATGGGCAACAATTCGCCAGCTAGTTAACATTAGCTTACTACATCTAGCTACATACTGAACTTCCATCCTCTCAGGCCAGGGGCACAATTAATGAATTTAGGGTTGGATCAGAATTGCCGTTATAATCATTGACAAGTACTGAGAATGAAGTAAAACCACAAGTCCCAAATCCCTATTTCCATCCACAGCTAATTTATGAAAGGGACAATTTTAGCTAGCTACCTAGCCACCGGAGGACAACAACGCAATGAGATGCAACAATTCTGTCAATGACGTTGACTTGGCTTTTGAAGTGATGTGATTAGTGTGAAGCCAAATCCAAACTGGCTTCCATTGACACTTTTTTTGGTGCACCAGGATCATTCCCAGTTGAGCTCGCTCAGTTTAGTTCAACGTTGATTGGCTGTTATTGTATAATGTTTTTATCAAGGGAGGCCAAATGCTTGCTGGCTTCCCTTGCATTCAATGCTATAGCCGGCAACAATATCATACTATTTCTGACCAGACAGCATCAGATAGATGGGCTACACATACAGAGACAGAGGGGACACTGCTTCGCTCACTCAAATGCTTTTTCTGGTGGGATATGTTCAACCTCTCGTGAATTGAAGGAAAATTATGAAACACAGAGACGAAAGATATATCTGTATTCTTTTTTTTGTTGGTACATTTTCTGGGGAACACTGGCATCCATTGGCATCCATGAATACACGCCAATGATGACATGTAACGAATTGCAATTCGTATAACATGTTACAAATTTGCTTTCCGTGGATATGCCACAGATTCCAATTTGTTGTGGCTAATGTTAGCTAGGTGGCTAGGGGTTGGGTTAGGGGTTAAGGTTAGGGTTAGGAGTTAGATTAAGGTCAGGGGAAGGGTTAGCTAACATGCCAAGTAGTTGCAAAGTAGCTAAAAATAGTAAGTAGTTGTAAAGTTATCTAAAATGTTAAAGTTGTCCGTAATGAGATTCGAAAACGCAACCTTTGGGTTGCTAGACATACGCGTTATTTGCTCTCCCATCAAATAGAATTGTATTGGTCGCGTACACATATTTTGCGGATGTTATCGCGGATGTAGCGAAATGCTTATGTTCCTTGCTCCAACAGTGCAGTAATGCCTAACAATACAAAACAATACACGGAGATCCAACAAATAAAAATAAAGGAATTAAGAAATATATAAATAATACTATGAGCAATGTCAGAGGCAGGAATATAAATATATATGCATATAATGATGTTTATAGATATTATGGACAGTATATTATGGACAGTATATGTGTGTACAGCAGTAGTTATATAGGATGAGCCTTGACTAGAATACAGTGTATACATATGAAATGGGTAAAACAGTATGTAAACATTATACAAGAGACCAGTGTTCAATGGGTACAGTGAGGGAAAAAAGTATTTGATCCCCTGCTGATTTTGTACGTTTGCCCACTGACAAAGAAATGATCAGTCTATAATTTTAATGGTAGGTTTATTTGAGCAGTGAGAGACAGAATAACAACAGAAAAATCCAGAAAAACGCATGTCAAAAATGTTATCAACTGATTTGCATTTTAATGAGGGAAATAAGTATTTGACCCAGTACTTGGTAGCAAAATGACTCAGTACTTGGTAGCAAAACCCTTGTTGGCAATCACAGAGGTCAGACGTTTCTTGTAGTTGGCCACCAGGTTTGCACACATCTCAGGAGGGATTTTGTCCCAGTCCTCTTTGCAGATCTTCTCCAAGTCATTAAGGTTTCGAGGCTGACGTTTGGCAACTCGAACCTTCAGCTCCCTCCACAGATTTTCTATGTGATTAAGGTCTGGAGACTGGCTAGGCCACTCCAGGACCTTAATGTGCTTCTTCTTGAGCCACTCCTTTGTTGCCTTGATTTGCATTTTAATGAGGGAAATAAGTATTTTACCCCCTCTCAATCAGACAGATTTCTGGCTCCCAGGTGTCTTTTATACAGGTAATGAGCTGAGATTAGGAGCACACTCTTAAAGGGAGTGCTCCTAATCTCAGTTTGTTACCTGTATAAAAGACACCTGTCCACAGAAGCAATCAATCAATCAGATTCCAAACTCGCCACCATGACCAAGACCAAGGAGCTCTCCAAGGATGTCAGGGACAAGATTGTAGACCTATACAAGGCTGGAATGGGCTACAAGACCATCGCCAAGCAGCTTGGTGAGAAGGTGACAACAGTTGGTGCGATTATTCGCAAATGGAAGAAACACAAAAGAACTGTCGATCTCCCTCTGCCTGGGGCTCCATGCAAGATCTCACCTCGTGGAGTTGCAATGATCATGAGAACAGTGAGGAATCAGCCCAGAACTACACGGGAGGATCTTGTCAATGATCACAAGGCAGCTGGGACCATAGTCACCAAGAAAACAATTGGTAACACACTACGCCGTGAAGGACTGAACTCCTGCAGCGCCCGCAAGGTCCCCCTGCTCAAGAAAGCACATATACATGCCCATCTGAAGTTTGAATGATTCAGAGGACAACTGGGTGAAAGTGTTGTGGTCAGATGAGACCAAAATGGAGCTCTTTGGCATCAACTCAACTCACCGTGTTTGGAGGAGGAGGAATGCTGCCTATGACCCCAAGAACACCATCCCCACCGTCAAACATGGAGGTGGAAACATTATGCTTTGGGGGTGTTTTTCTGCTAAGGGGACAGGACAACTTCACCGCATCAAAGGGACGATGGACGGGGCCATGTACCGTCAAATCTTGGGTGAGAACCTCCTTCCCTCAGCCAGGGCATTGAAAATGGGTNGAGAAGGTGACAACAGTTGGTGCGATTATTCGCAAATGGAAGAAACACAAAAGAACTGTCAATCTCCCTCGGCCTGGGGCTCCATGCAAGATCTCACCTCGTGGAGTTGCAATGATCATGAGAACGGTGAGGAATCAGCCCAGAACTACACGGGAGGATCTTGTCAATGATCTCAAGGCAGCTGGGACCATAGTCACCAAGAAAACAATTGGTAACACACTACGCCGTGAAGGACTGAAATCCTGCAGCGCCCGCAAGGTCCCCCTGCTCAAGAAAGCACATATACATGCCCGTCTGAAGTTTGCCAATGAACATCTGAATGATTCAGAGGACAACTGGGTGAAAGTGTTGTGGTCAGATGAGACCAAAATGGAGCTCTTTGGCATCAACTCAACTCACCGTGTTTGGAGGAGGAGGAATGCTGCCTATGACCCCAAGAACACCATCCCCACCGTCAAACATGGAGGTGGAAACATTATGCTTTGGGGGTGTTTTTCTGCTAAGGGGACAGGACAACTTCACCGCATCAAAGGGACGATGGACGGGGCCATGTACCGTCAAATCTTGGGTGAGAACCCAATGGGTTGTGGATGGGTATTCCAGCATGACAATGACCCAAAACACACGGCCAAGGCAACAAAGGAGTGGCTCAAGAAGAAGCACATTAAGGTCCTGGAGTGGCCTAGCCAATCTCCAGACCTTAATCCCATAGAAGATCTGTGGAGGGAGCTGAAACCTTAATGACTTGGAGAAGATCTGCAAAGAGGACTGGGACAAAATCCCTCCTGAGATGTGTGCAAACCTGGTGGCCAACTACAAGAAACGTCTGACCTCTGTGATTGCCAACAAGGGTTTTGCCACCAAGTACTAAGTCATGTTTTGCAGAGGGGTCAAATACTTATTTCCGTCATTAAAATGCAAATCAATTTATAACATTTTCCACATGCGTTTTTCTGGATTTTTTTGTTGTTATTCTGTCTCTCACTGTTCAAATAAACCTACCATTCAAATTATAGACTGATCATTTCTTTGTCAGTGGGCAAACGTACAAAATCAGCAGGGGATCAAATACTTTTTCCCCTCACTGTATATACTAGACGATGTCAGAGGAAAGCCCCAAAAATTGTAACAGACTCCAGTCACCCAAGTCATAGACTATTTTCTCTGCTGCCGCACGGGAAGCGGTACCGGCGCGCCAAGTCTAGGACCAAAAGGCTCCTTAACAGCTTCTACCCCCAAGTCATAAGACTGCTGAACAATTAATCAAAGGGCCACCAGACTATTTACATTGACACCCCCCCACCTCCATTTGTTTTGTACACTGCTGCTGCTCGCTGTTTATTATCTATGCAAAGTCACTTCACCCCTACCTAGATGTTCAAATTACCTCTATTAACCTGTACCCCTGCACATTGACTCGGTACCGGTACCCCCTGTCTATAACCTCGTTATTGTTACTTTTAATAATTTTTTTCTTTCATTTATTTTTGTAAATATTTTATTAATGTTTTCTTGAACTGCACTGTTGGTTAAGGGCTTATTATAAGTAAGCATTTCACGGTAAGGTCTAAACATGTATTCAGCACGTGACAAATAAAGTTTGATTTGATTATTAATTTTCACCGCTCTACCTTTTTTAAATCCTTCTCTCTCAGGACGAGTCAGGGCTGTGTTCACATCATCGTAGCCCAGACTAAGGAGAATGGCTACACGCTGGACCAGAGCAGCTGTGTGTTTCCCAGCATTCCAGAGGTGGTGCACCACTACCTCACTCAGCGGCTACCTTTCAACGAGACCGAGCACATGACCCTGCTACACCCCTTGCCACGCCCTCACTGACTCCACCCCCTACCATACTCCGGTGTACCCCGACAACCCCATGCCTCTGTATCTGCCTAAAATCCTCCTTAACAAACATGTCCAATCTAATGCCGGCCTCCAACAAACTCAAAACGTATCTCTTCATCTATTATCCATTCACTCTTTTTCCCCTCCCTCTTTCATATTATTTTACTCCATATCATTACCGTTTTTTTTTTCAGTCTTATTTTCTCCTGGATAAACAGAAGACAGACAAGTTCAGAGACCTGGGTCCAGGAGCCATTGCTCATGCTGTACTATTATTCACCTGTCATATGCAGTTAATTCAAAACGCCCAGGCCACTGTTTTGCATGTGAACTTGGGAGAAACTGAACCCATGCCTTGACTGTACAAACGGGGCAGAAATGAATGATCAAATGAGGCAGAGCCCTGCCAGTTAGAAATTCAGACTACATTCTACTCTCAATTCAAAGCTGTGTAGAGAATACACGATAATTAATCATAATTTGTCATGAAATGGATCAAGCTGCAAAGGGATCAAGCTTGTGCTGTTTGATAAGAAAAACAGTAAAGGGACTCCCTTACCCTCTGGTGGATGTGCTGGCTCACTGCACCAACTGGACACAACCCTGTGGAGAACCACAACTGCTGTATAGGACAAAGACTAATGTTACTTACTATACTGTACAAAGACTACTTCATGTCTACACTCACAGCAAACATTTAAGTTATGCTCTTAGCCTTATTTTTTATATAGAGGGGAAATAACCTCCCTTCACCCAATTTTCCTCGTCTTATCTACTGTACTGTGAACGGTGACAATTGTGTGACTATGTGTTCTACCTGCACTGTGAACCATTGAGTGATTCATAATGCAATGTGCCATGGGTTAGGCTAATGTCTCCCTATGGGGTTGAATATCCCTTTATTATTACATTAAACCACAGGCTCCAAATCCTGGTCTTCAAGTACCCACAAGTATGCTGGTTTTTACCTCAAATGATCTCTACATCATTCATAGAATTGTTGATTGAGCACTGATTTGACTGGTTAGATTTTTGTGGTCTGTCACTGTAAAACCCTGACCATGGCAAATTTACCTACAGTCAGTGACTGTAGCACTGAGCATCAACAAGTTAAGACGTTGTTGAAAGCTGATGGAGTTTTCTATGTGTAAACTACTGACAAACATATTTAGATCGCTAAGGAATATGGCTGAAAATGTGTCAACAGATCCCATGTTAATTTCCCATGCAAATTGGTGAGATATTTGGTGAAAACTAATCTGATGTTTGATCTGTGCCTGATTTTACCTTACCTGTCACATTGCACCCCCTGGTGCTAACAAATGGACCAACCAAATAAAAAGTGCCAATACATTTTTGGTTTGATTTGATACTATGAAATCCCGCCCACCAGCCAGCTTATTCAAGTGGAATGTACCTGTAGGAATCTCAAATGCTTATTATACACTTGGTTAAATAGCCCATGTCTAGTTGCTATGATTGACATCTCTGATTGACATATTTAATTGACATGGCGAGTGTGACATTCTCCTGTGGGGTTATATAGGTGCCTCCCACCGTTTCCTACTCAAGGCTAAAATGAAGGCGAACTACCCCGCAACGTATGCTTGTTAGTTTGTCCCGTTAATAAATCAATCAGATCTAAGCAGAAACAGAGTGCTCCTTTTTCTTTATTTCCCTGGATAGTCACCCGTTGAAGTGTCCTGGGTTTAGGAACGTTTTTGGATTTAGTTGTGTGTGTTTGGATTTTACTGCCTTAAAAGTAGTTAATATGTGAGGAAAGTAATATGGGATCAAAATGTTGTGGTAGTAATGTCTGCGGCCACATGGGATGATCAAGGTCGGTACAGGCAACTCTAGACACATCTGTCAATCCAAGTGTACACAGAGTTTATTAGTGACTCAACTTTTGTTTTAAAACAAATTTTGACAAATTTGTAATATAATCCACTTAATGTAATAAATAGAGCCATTTAGATGATGCCCACTTACTGTATTGCCCACACCAACACTCTGTAGGCCTTTGTTTACCCTTGCCTCATTATTGCTGGTGTCTATGTTGTTGAAAATTGTATTACTTTGTCAGTATCAGGTGGGCTGGAAATTTAGAGTGCTTTAAATCTGTCAGTTTTCAAGCAGTTTCTATTGCCATATTTAAATGTGTTGTTCCAAGTATAAAGGGAAAGGGTCTGGGGAGAGATTGGGTTTAGAGTTGACTCAGCAGAGTGAGGATCGGGTGTAGGGTTGGGCCTGGGCCTGGGACAAATGGTTAAGGTAGACGGTAACAGCAAGGGCACGCAGGTCACTTTGTGTACACTTGAGGTAAATGCATCACAAAAAATGCCAAAGTGTAAGAGTGGCATTATTACACCCAGTGGTATCAGAGACACTTAACGTGAAGAAATAAAATGACACCATCCCTCTCTCCTGCCCTCAATACTAGACTGTTTCTCCCCCTCTCCCTTATCACTCCATCACTGTCTATCAACAGGAGCAACAGGAAAAAGTACCCAATTGTCATACTTGAGTAAAAGTAAAGATACCTTAATAGAAAATGACTCAAGGAAAAAGTCACCCAGTAAAATTCAACTTGAGTAAAAGTCTAAAAGTATTTGGTTTAAAATATACTTAAGTATAAAAAGTAAATGTAATTGCTAAAATATACTTAAGTATCAAAAGTAATAATTTCAAATTCCTTATATTAAACCAGACGGCACCATTTTCTTGTTTTTTATATTTACGGATATCCAGGGGCACACTCCAACATTCAGACATCATTTACAAACAAAGCATGTGTGTTTAGTGAGTCCGCCAGATCAGAGGCAGTAGGGATGACCAGGGATGTTCTGTTAATAAGTGCGTGAATTGGACCATTTTCCTGTCCTGCTAAGCATTCAAAATGTAACGAGTACTTTTGGGTGTCAATTAAAATGTATGGAGTAAAAAGTACAGTACCAGTCAAAAGTTTGGACACACCTAATCATTCCAGGGTTTTTCTTTATTTTTACTATTTTCTACATTTTAGAATAATAGGGAAGATATCAAAACTATGAAATAGCACATATGGAATCAAGTAGTAACCAAAAAAGTGTTAAACAAATCAAAATATATTTTATATTTAAGATTCTGGCACTGTACATAATTATTTTTGGAATGTAGTAGTAAATAGTTAAGTAAAGTACAGATACAAAAAAAAAACGACTTAAGTAGTACTTTAAAGTATTTTTACTTCAGTACTTTACACCACTGGAATACAGTACAGTATTTGTAACTCAATTGTCTGGTACCTCAATTGTCTGCCTTCTTATAATAAATGCCATTTAGCAGACACTTTTATCCAAAGCAACTTAGTCATGTGTTTTTTTATATGTATGGGTGATCCCAGAAATCAAACCCACTATCCTGCCGTTGCAAGAGCTATGCTCTACCAACTGAGCTACAGAGGACCACTTCTTAAAAAATCCTACATATACTTTGTTCAGTTTAACTTAAAAAAGAAGGTAAAGCAACCAAAGCACTTTTTTCAAATTCAATACAGCAGTTAGGGTCCTAAATTGTCCTGGTCATTGAGTGCTTTGGCACACCATGATAGTGCACAACTAAAAAGGCCTTAAGAGGCATCAAGGTGTTCTATCAAGATGGACTACTTAAAAGTGTTCAAGATGGGCCTTTTTAAGTTCTACCTGAGTGATACAGTAAGACAAGCGTTAGATATACAGTAGGATGTGGTCCTAGTCTAGAGCGGCAGTTGGGCTACAGTTTGATGAATATACGAGATACACAATATCTATTTTTTCTGTGTTTGATGTTATCTTTTTCTCATGCTCTCAGCCCCTCCAGCTCCTCAGGCTTGCGTGACAGACAGGACCGTCTGACTGTGACTCTGATGGACGGGGCAGTTTGAGATCTTGTGGTCGCTTGACCTGGCCCTCCGGTAACCGAAGTGTCCCCATCCTTCTTATCTGCCTGTGCTGTCTGCTTCCCCAGTGACACGACCTTTGTGTCTCACTTCTTCTTACTTTACCCAGGCTGGCCCAGACATGTTTGTCTCATAAAGACAGGCGGCTGAGTGAAAGGTCCTGGTCAAGGTCAAATGTGTATTTTCTAAATATTTTGTATGAAGTGCTGGTTCAATTGTTTTGGTTTGTAAATAGTTAGGTAATCGCTCTGTGTCCCCAAGAGATTTACCGTAGATTTACTTTTAATAGCCTGGCGTTTATGTGCTTCAATCACTGAACACAACCAGCGCTTATTAGAGACAGGCTTCTATTTGAGCCAGGAGTCTATTTCCTTAACGCACACAGCTTTTGCTCAATAAAATCTTGAAAATATTTATTTATTGTGACCAGTATGACCAGTATAAACATAATAACAAATCCATCACAGATCACTAGTAAACAATTAACACAGCTTTTATTTGAAGCAGGCATTTATTTGCTGAAATGTGTGCTGATGCCCGGCTATTAAAAATGACTTAGGTGTTCCTAATGTTTGGTATACTCAGTGTATACTACAGCCAATATATATTAAACAAAAATATAAACGCAACATGCAACAATTTCAACGATTTTACTGAGTTATAGTTCACATAAGGAAATCAGTGAATTTAAATAAATTCATTAGGCCCTAATCTTTGGATTTCACATGACTGGGCAGGAGCGCAGCCATGGGTGGGGAGCCAGGCCCAGCCAATCAGAATGTGTTTTCCCTAAAGAAAGGGCTTTATTACAGACAGAAATACTCCTCAGTTTCATCAGCTGTCCAGGTGGCTGGTATCAGACGATATGCACATTTTAGAGTGGCCTTATATTGTCCCCAGCACAAGGTGCACCTGTGTAATGATCATGCTTCTTTATATGCCACACCTGTCAGATGGATGGATTATCTTGGCCAATTAGAAATGCTCACTAACAGGGATGTAAACTAATTTGTGCACAACATTTGAGAGAAATACGCTTTTTGAGCATATGGAACATTTCTGGGATCTTTTATTTCAGCTCATGAAACATGGGACCAACACTTTACATGTTGCGTTTATATTTTTGTTCAGTAGTTCACTGAAGTTTGCACGCCTATGTTTATACCTTTTTATTCTCACAGACACGCACACAAACTTCTTTTAAGGCAGTTTATCCACCGCAGGGCCAAGTCAAACATCTGGGTCAACTTATATCTAGTCGAGCAGGACTTGCAGGATATAGTTGGTAGGATGTGCTGAAGTAGTTTACTCTTCATGAATCCCCACTCCACACACATACTATAGTGATGTGTGGGTTGACTCATAACCCTTACCCCAAAAAACAGGCTTCTGTCAAACCTTTTGCCAATTTGCCACAAATTTGCGGCAAGCTCATATTTTCACTTGCTAATTAGTTGTGACAAACTGTTGCGGGAAATTTGCAGCAACTTGTGAACTTCTGGCAAACATTTATGGGAACCTTGTGGCTTTTTTGGTATCTTAAAGGAGGTAGAAATTGAGTTATGCCTAATATGGCAAATAATGTTTTTCTAAAATCAAGTTAAAAAAAAAAAAAATTGTTGTTGTACCTTTTACCCCTTTTTTCTCCCCAATTTCGTGATATCCAATTGGTAGTTACAGTCTTGTCCCACTCCCGTACGGATTCGGGAGAGGCGAAGTTTGAGAGCGATGCGTCCTCCGCAACACGAACACGCCAAGCCGCACTGCTTCTTGACCCACTGCTCACTTAACCCGGAAGCCAGCTGTACCAATGTATCGGAGGAAACACTATTGTGTCTTTAGAATTATTAAAGGTGAAGACTTTAATTTTATCAAATCAACACTCTGTAATTTTTATTACGTGATTAAACTAATCATGCAAATTTAATTAGCTAGGAAGTCCGGGCACCACGGAAAATGTTAAGATTACAAAGTTATAATTTTCAGATATTTTAATATCTGATCAATTAGTCTTCTATTAATTAATAATTATTATTACCTTCATCAGTCTCATCGTCGTAAATTGTTGGTTATCTGCACGAACCCAGCCTTTACTATAAATCATCCATACACCAACTGGCTCAATTATTTATTTACTAACTAATTAAACAATTACAGAATAAACAATACATAATAACATTAAACAGTAAAATACCGTCCCTAGTGGACTAAACAAGACAAAACAGTGTGGTTATAACTCAGTCAATTCAGAGAGAAGAGAAGGGGGTTTTGGAAGGAAGACTAAGGAACATTGGTCTTTATCGGACCTGGGAAGCTATTCTCACATAAATACATATGCCACTAACGATCGCTCATTCGGAAAAGCATCGCATTGTATTTACATGAAGCTGGTGATGTGAGGCTCTGGTTTGCCCAGTCGATGTCACCCTGTCCTTTGTGGAATCTTCCAGGTCGTCGTGTGAGAAGTTCACGTGGTCTGAGAGGTTCATCTCACTCTGGAGATTCATCCACGTCGGTTATTGTTCTTGTACTAGATTTGCTACCTTTCCAGCTGCAGTCCGTGATCAATAGTTCAGAGTTTCACGTGTTAAAGCAAGCTCCCAAGTTTCCTGGCCTGTATGGTTGACATTAGAATTAGCCCTAAACGTGAGGACAAATCCTCATAGTATTCAGAACTGACGTGACTTTGGCTCACGGGGCTTTAATAGAAATGTAGAAAAGGGGTTGGTTCATAATTTCCAACCAATGCCTATTCACTTGGGCGTGGCTACTGACTTAGTTAAACTTTACAGAGAAGACGATTTTCAAATTTTAAAAGTTAACATCACATTACATCATTTCGTAAATAGTTTCATCTTTACTCATTCATTTTATACAAGATCAGATACTTATCCACTATTGTTCAGTGAAAAAAAAGACATGCTCGCAATAGTCTTACTGTGGGAGATTATGTTTCTGGCATCTGATACGCCGTGGTCTGTAGGAATTCCCATGCTGGGGCACAGTCCAAAAATTGATATCAAACACATAATAGGACTTGAAGCACACATCCAGTGCTCTAAGCAATGTACCTGGCTCCAATGCTGGTCCACTAATGGCTGTTGTCACGGAACTTTCATTACGCACACCTGGCCCCTATTCCCAGTGATTAGTAATTGTATAAGTGTGCCCTTGGTTTACCAGTGTCCTGTCGATTATTGTTACAATGTCCATTGGTTCTTGTGAGAACCTGTGCTGTGTGTCTTGGCTTTCGTGCCATTGTGGATTGCGCAGATGATTAATCATTGTGCGCTTGTGTTATTTATTCAAGGTACTCCTCACTCTTTTGTTTGGGTTTCAACCCTGTGTTTTGTATAGTGTTTGTTTGGTCTTCATCTCCGTGCCTTTACACGGCACGCTGTAATTTGAGTATAATAAAAAACCTTATTACGCATTCCTGGCCTGTCTCCCGACCCTTCATACCAGAATGACAGAATAATCGACCATTAAGGGAGACTGCGGGAATGGCCCACCCGCTGCGACTGGTCTGTCCGGCGTTGCCGCAACTTCGGCAGCTGCAACTGGGCCGTCCGACGTCACCACAACAGGTCCGTCCGACGCTACTGGTCCGTCCGACGACGACGCAACTTCGGCAGTTGCATCGGGTCCTGATCGACCCGCACTGCGTTCCTGTGATCGTCCTCGAGGCCGGTCAATTATTGTTACAATGTCCGTTGGTTCGTGTGAGTACCTGTTCCATCTGTGTTTTGGGTTTCGTGCCATTGTGGGTTGCGCAGATGATTACGGTTCTCGTCCCGTGTGTTAATCATTGTGCGCTTGTTATTTCCTTGTTATTTACTCCTCGCTCTTTTGTTTGGGTTTCTACCCTGTGTTTTGTATAGTGTTTGTTTGGTCTTCGTCCCCGTGCCTTTACACAGAATGCTGTAATTTGGGTGTAATAAATACCCCTATTACGCATTCCTGCGCCTGTCTCACGAATCATTCATACCAGCGTGACAACTGTAAACACCTGTGAGCAGTCCCCAAGAGCCAACACAAATGGGTAGGGTCTGGTCACCTCTGCCTGGTGCCGGTACTTAACCATGTTTGTACCAACCTGTTAGAGAAATCATTTGATTTTAGAATATGAGGACTTGTGCAAAGCATGGCGGCACACTGAAAATGCTGTCACACAATTTATTTAGGATATTTTATAGACATTTATATCAATCAACACCCAATCCCTGTTTGATGCCTACATCTTCCATTCATTTGGGGCTGGGGCTCATAGGTTAATTTACACAACACTAACCACGTTTCCATCCAACCATTTCATGCAGATGAATTACCTGACATATGAAAAAGGTCACGACCGGGCTGAGGCAAACAGGAATTGTCGGTACAATTTTATAAATGCCTACAGTCAATTTGTTAGTTCGACATGGTGTTATCTTTTCTGTCGTTAAAATTAATTGTGCGAGAAATGGCGGTGGAAATGCCTTTGTCAAATAGTTGTCACGTCTACTCCCGCTCCCCCTCTCCGGAGTCACTTGGAGTCACGCGATTATGTTGTGTGGTCCTCCCACTACGACTTCGGAAAGCATGCTGTTTATTAGGCTACAGATTAAATAAATTAAGAACGTCACAGGATGGTGAATGTGCAAGGTGATGAGCTTGATGCTCCTTTCCAATAAATATTGAGGATCTTATTCTGGTGATCAATGCTTAGCTGCTGTTTGACAAATAATATCGCTCTTACCCATAGTAATCTCATAATGTAAATAACCTACCCCCACTGTATGTGCGAGCTGTAGAGTTGAAAATGCGATGGAAACCAATTTAACTTTTTATTTTTTCAGTACATGGGAATTTGACTGCAAAGTTAGGTTTTATGTGCATTACATAATCACGCACAGCTTTTTATCCGCAAAAAGTATGTTTGCTGGAAACATCTCTCGTGGGAAAATGCGCAGATCGTTTTATGCCATCTAATTTCCCAACAATATCCCTATGCCTATCAACCATTTAAACTTACAGGCTGCAAGTCAATGAAGGACTTTCTGGTCTCATTGAAGGTGGGTCGGGAATGTCTTTCTGCCTATCTTGTAGACTGGTGTTGGGAGGACCACTAGCAGAAGTCTTAAAGCAATGTCACCTTGTGTATCTGGAGAGAAGAATGTTCAGTGAATAACTTAATTGTTTCAGGCTAAAAATAAATGAGCATCTGAGGCACCACCAGCAGGGTCTGCACTTCGAAGAGAAGATCTTGGGCCTGCTTCTCTCTGGGCTGGAAAAGTGAAGTTTTCTGTCCTTGAAGACCACGATCCAGTTATTTCAAACAGATGTTTCTAATCACCTTGATTGGTCATCAATGGTTCATGGTCTTGGAACTCGTGTTCATCAGAAATGGCTTTGGTAAACTGTTTGCCACTAGTGGCAATAAATATTATTGTTGCCAAAGGTGTTCTGCAGATTCTAGTGGCAGACATTTGTAAACTTCTGGCAACATTTCATGGCACAATATTTAGTTTTATAATTTTTTTTTATAAGGGAACCCGCGCGAGCCTACTCACTCAGCAAGTGATGTCCATGGATGTCGAATTATGGCCGATATCAGCAGAGATGTTTATAACTAACCCAAGGTAGACCACAGCCTGTCGTTTCCAATGGGAACAAATGAGTCATAGTGGGCGGTTGCAACCCAGTGGGCAGAACTATCAGGGATGGGGGCAGAGCCAAGCACGAATTAGCGAGATCCTATTGGTGTGTTCTAGCATATATTAGCATTTTTCCATTAGAAAACACGCATTCTGTGAAGTGCACGTGTGCAATGACTCACCCTTGCACTCCTTCTAAACAACGCAATTTGGGCAAATTTTGACAAAGTGTATAGTCTACAAAGCGTAGTCCAATCTGTTCGTAACATATTCTATTTTTGGGAACAGAAAACTGTATTGAGATCAAATGTTTCATTGTTGAGAACATTGTTATTTATAGAGGACAATGCACATTAATCAACATCAATATTACAATAATGCAACATCCATGTAAATGTGATGGGGTTAGCCAAAAGCTCATTTGCACAGTTGCAGAATGTCGGCCAAAATCCATCTCGTTCCATCTTCTTTCTCCCACTGCCGTTCACCATATTTGGTAGTGAGTGGAAACGCCAAGCGGAGGCTTTACATTTAAACATTCGGTGGAATATCTGTCTCATTGTTCTATCTGTGATATCAGGTCTGTCCGTCGTGGCTGCTATTTCGCCCAAAATAGTCGTCCTAAATTGGGCTATGTTTAGTCCTGTCACGCCTGCTCCCTCTCTGGTGCTTGAGGGCGCAAGGCTGCCCATCATTATGCACACCTGTCACCATCATTACGCGCATCAGCGCTTCATTGGACTCACCTGTACACGTTTTTGATTGCCTCCCCTATATCTGTCTATTCCTCAGTTTCATCTCTGTGTCAGCATTAATGACGTTTTGTTCCCCCTGTCCAGACGTTGTCCTTGTTTTGTTTCATGTCCGTTTATTCATTAAATCTTCACTCCCTGTACTTGCTTCTCGTCTCCTAGCGTCTGTCCTCTCAGAATGCTGACACCATATTGGAAGCATCAGGGAGTTTTTTGTTTTAGTTGGTGACGTCGAGTCCGGGTGCCATGGCCGATGGAACCGGGGATGCCTCAGCTGGCACGTCAGGCTTACACGCCTTAGCTGGCTTGAGAGGTTTTCTTGCCTCGGTTGGCTCGGCAGGCTCCCATCCCACGTCATGCCTCAGCCGGCTCGTAGGGCTCCCACGCCCCAGCCGGCTCGTCGAGCTTCCACGCCTCGGCCGGCCCGTCAGGCTCACCCAGGTGGGATGCCAGGTGGCGCCCCTGGAGGGGGGGTACAGTCACACCTGCTCCCTTCCCCCTCTCTGGCGCTCGAGGGCATTTTGTCACCCCTGTCCAGACGCTGTCCTTGTTTTGTTTCATGGCCATTTATCCATTAAATCTTCACTCCCTGTACTTGCTTCTCGTCTCCCAGCGTCTGTCCTCACAAGTCCATCCATTTTGGTTCAGAATTTGCCAAAGATCAGCCTGACTGCTAGCTTGCTGTACTCATTGAAAACATGAGATCCACGAAAATAATCAATAATTATAGCCTATATTGATTAAATTATGGATGGCTTCATGGAAATATCCACAATAAAATATTAAATATATATTTTTAAATCTACACATTTTTAAATCTACACATTTTGCTTGCCAAGTTGTCAGATGTTCGGACATAGGCAGAATATGACAGAAAATTGCCTGTAATCATATCGTTGCACAATTTAACAACTGAATTTATAAGAATTTGAATTCGATATTTTAACCACCATTTGCTTATGTGACTTTGAGCAAGCCTTTCGTGCCATTTGAAAACAATCAAACTTTAATTGGTGTGGATGCGGTTCGGCTCGGCTGGGTCAGAGATGGTAGGAGATAATGAAGGAGAATAAAAAGTATGGAGCATAGCGGTAGAAATAAAAGAAAAAGAAAGCGGGAGAGAAAGGGAGTAGGGGTTTGAAGGGGAGCGAGAGGTCTATGGAGGCAGGGATGAAGAAGAAAAGGAAGTTTGAGCAGAGCAACACAGTTTCCAAAGGAAGCGGCAGTTCAGAGGTAGAGTGCCGAGGAAGGGAAACATAAGTCGTGAAGGGAGCATGGAGGTGAGGAGGAACTTATAGTGATTCTGAAATTTAGGGATTAAGGGGGAGTTGAGGTCATGAGTCCAATAGGGATGACAGATGTGATAAAATAGTTGATTGGGGAAGTTGTCAATGCTAAAATGTGACTCACCACCTGGATTCAGGCCTTATGTACCAACATTTGCATTTTTTTTGTTTTTACTTTGGATAAAAGTAGATACTCAGAGCTACAAAATGGTATATCATGCACTGCATTAGAGGAACAATGGGAAAGTAATTCTGCTTTGAAAGTTGATCAACTTGTAAACTCACTTTTGAGAAAATGGTCTTTGAATGTTTTGGTATCTAGTGAAGAGCTCTTCTATGTCTACACCCATTCAGCATCGTTCACACCCTCTTAAGCTTTAGCCCCACACATCTTGTTTTGCTCGCACACTTGACGCTCTGGCCGATGACTTGTTTACCTATGGATAACATGAAAACAGCCTAACCATCTCTGCTGGCAACAATTTAATTCTGCTTTTTTGCAGATGTTTACTGACACCGGCCATATTCAACGGGTGTTGTACACACGTCACGTAACGAGCCAGCCAGCTAACGCTAACAACAATGAACACAGTGCCAACAATGCCACAGTGCTGGGAGCTAACCAACCAGGTTCAATGTTAGCTAGCTAGCATTAGGCTCTAACTAGAAAAGCAAACGGCTCTGGGATATGAATGATAACGTCAGCTAGGGAGCCAGCCAGCTAACATTAGCTAACAGTACACTTTAGCTTGAAATGAAAACACTTTGTCAAAATTAGACACGTGTAATATCTGAAAATGTAGCTAGCTATCTTACCTGTATACATCATCATGCATGATGGACGCGTCTCCCTGTCATAGTTGCCCTTAGTTTGAAAATGTAATCCGTAGACGGGTGTTTTCTCCATCTCTAGCTATCATACTCTAATTCCACTAATTTCAAAACTTGATCCTCCAGAAAGTGAAGAACAACACTTATGCAGCTCCACTACACAATAAATTGAAAAAAGCCACATTCGACAGGATTACCAAGACAGACTGACGAGCTCAAATAGACAGAATCCTTCTATATGGCAGACCAATCCGAACTCATCTCTCGGCATGTCCAGCCCACTCATTATCTCAGCCAATCATGGCTAGTGGGAAGGTTTCTGACTTTTTCTGTGGCTTAACCAACAAGGCTCGTAATTTAACAATTTTATTCGTATTTACAGATGCCATACAAGTTTGTTATTAAGGCACATCAAAGTTCACATGTTCGAGAAGTCATTTCTGCCAAAAAGGCATTTTGAAAACGTTCAAACGGCCGTCCTGTGAAGTCGTGACTTGTGATGTACGCCTAGTTTCCTGAATCGGGTCACAAATGTTAAGAGATGGGAGCTTGTTGGTGTTCTGTCAGGACGTGCTGCAGAGGGAAAAAGCTCTGAGTGAAGAAAATAGGGAAGTGTAAGGTGGTGTCGAGCAGCTGTACTGATCAAGCAGGGAAACAGTGGATTGAAGGGGTGATTACAGGAGCACCTGTGAGTGTTAGCACTAAAGAGGTAAGTTACAACTTGAAAGGAGGCGTTCTAGTGAATGTTCAAAGATTGGAGCAACAAGGGATGGAGTTAGGGTAGATAGCCCGTCTTTTCTGTTACACTTTAAGGACATGGTACTGCCCACCCATACTTTTTTTTAAAGATGGGGCAACCATTGAAGATTAGGAAACAGCAACTGGCCATGAATTATTGGGTCAACCTACAGGTACATCTGTATTTGTATTTATTAGGATCCCCATTGGCTGCACCCAAGGCAGCAGCTACTCTTCCTGGGGTCCAAACACATTATTACACCACTACATATGTATAATACCACCATACAACAATATTACAATGTACCTGTGTGTAGAGAGTGTGTGCCAGCACTTGTGTGCATATGCGTGTGTCTGTACCTTTGTGTGTGTCTCTTCACAGTACCTGCTGTTCCATAAGGTGTATTTTTACCTGTTTTTTAAATCTGATTCTACTTCTTGCATCTGTTACCTGATGTGGAATAGAGTTCCATGTAGTCATGGCTCTATGTAGTACTGTGCGCCTCCCATAGTCTGTTCTGGACTTGGGGATTGTGAAGAGACCTCTGGTGGCATGTCTTGTGGGGTATGCATGGGTGTCCGAGCTGTGTGCTAGTAGTTTAAACAGACAGCTCATTCAGCTTGTCAACACTTCTTACAAAAAACAACAAGTAATCAATCTCTCTTCCACTTTGAGCCATTAGAGATTGACATGCATATAATTCATGTTAGCTCCCCTTGTACTTTTAAGGGCCAGCCGTGCTGCCCTGTTCTGAGCCAATTGTAATTTTCCTAAGTCCCTCTTTGTGGCACCTGACCACACTACTGAACAGAAGTCCAGGTGCGACAAAACTAGAGCCTGTAGGACCTGGCTTGTTGATAGTGTTGTTAATATGGCAGAGTAACGCTTTATTATGGACAGACTTCTCCCCATCGTAGGTACTGTTGTATCAATATGTTTTGCCCATGACAGTTTACAATCTAGGGTTACTCCAAGCAGTTCAGTCACCTCAACTTGCTCAATTTCCACATTAATCATTACAAGATTTAGTTGAGGTTTAGGGTTTAGTGAATGATTTTTCCCAAATACAATGCTTTTAGGTTTGGAAATACTTAGGACTAACTTATTCCTTGCCACACATTCTGAAACTAACTGCAGCTCTTTGTTAACTTCTTAGGGAGCGGCAGCAGAGGTGATGGTTTTGGAGAGTCTGGCGTGCCCAAAGTAAAATGCCTGCCACTCAGGCCCAGAAAATAGGATATGCACATAATTAATACCATTGGATAGGAACCACTCTGAAGTCTCTAAAAGTGTTAACATAATGTCTGTGAGTATAACAGAACTAATATAGCAGGCAAAAACCAGAGGAAAATCCATCTGGAATTGCATTTTTTTGTGACCTTTGCTCTGTTTGAGACTCTCCCCATTGACTTCAATGTAATCCAGCTCCGAGATTGCAGTACCTATGGCTTCCACTAGATGTCAGTCTTTATACAAAGCCTGGAAGCTGTAGCAGTGAGCAGAACGGATAGGAACAGGAAATGGTCAAGGGAGCTCAGATGTCAACAAGATTTCTCGGGCGCGAGACTGGGTGCGCGCCCCACTTTATTTTACTTATATAACGTTTAGGTTACCATCCGAGTTAAATATTATCGCTAATATTCATAAAAGGATAGCTAAGGATGCATTATAACTGGTCTTTGATTTGTTTAGGAAAAGTTTATAGGTATATTTGAACGCGTTCTCTTCACGTTTCAATAGGCGATTCGACGTTGGATTTTCTGAACATAACGCACCAACCAAACGGAGATTTATGGATATAATAAATGACTTTTTAGAACAAAAAAAACATTGGATGTCTTCGTTGGACACTTGGGAAGCCCTCAGCAGAAGTTCTTCGAAAGGTAAGAGATTTGTTTTAGCTGTGATATGGACTTTGTGAGACCCGCGCTGGTTTATGAATTTATGCTAATGCATAAATATGAGAGGTGCTATCCTCAAACAATCAAATGTTGTGCTTTCGCCGTAAAGCCTTTTTGAAATCTGACAACGCTGTGATATTGCCAAGAAGCAGAGCTTTTGATGGCTATGCAACACTTGTATATTGATGAATGTTTAATAATTCAACTTTTGGATTTTGAATTTGGCGCCTTACATTTCACAGGTAGTGTTGGGAGTGGCCCGCTAGGTGCTCCCTAAGTAGTTAAGTGTTGCAGTCATTTCAGTCACTGTAGAAGCTGACGTGTATAGTGTTGAGTCATCCTCATACATAGACACACTGGCTTTACTCAAAGTCAGTGGCATGTTGTTAGTAAAGATTGAAAAAAGTAAGGTGCCTAAACAGCTGCCCTGGGGAATTCCTGATTCTACCTGGATTATGTTGGAGAAACTTCCATTAAAGAACACCCTCTGTGTTCTGTTACACAGGTAACTCTTTATCCACAATATAGCAGGGGGTGTAAAGCCATAACACATACATTTTTCCAGCCACAGACTATGATCGATAATGTCAAAAGACTCACTGAAGTCTAACTAAACAGCCCCCACAATATCATCCATTTCTCTCAGCCAATCATCATTTGTGTAAGTGCTGTACTTGTTGAATGTCCTTCCCTATAAGCGTGCTGGAAGTCTGTTATGAATTTGTTTACTGTAAAATATAATTGTATCTGGTCAAACACCATTTTTTACAGAAAGTTTACAAAGGGTTGGTAACAGGCTGATTGGTTGGCTTTTTGAGTCTGTACATGGGTGTCTCATCCTCTGAAAGGGGTTTTACAGGCATGCTGGGAACATGAGTGAGGACAGAACACAAGCTTTGGGTGGGTAGGTAATACCCAGGCAAAGGGAGATGGGACTGTATGGAAGGGAGTTTAGTCCATCGGTAGCTATTCCTGTGAACTCACCATGGCTACTCCTGCCTCCAGTAGTTGATCTAGAAGTTGTGGTGGAAATTCAACACCAGGGACACCTGAAGTCAATATTAAATGAATCACTCATTATTATTAGTTAACCTTTTCATGCGTAAGTTTCAAATATCTCTAACGGTCGCCCCAGCGTGAGTTTTTTTATGCACGTGATGTGATTGTTATGCAACAGTACATTTCCGAGCTGCCTTCAAACCAAGGCACGCAACCTGTTTTTTATATATATAGGCTGTTTTCTACTTGTCAATTTCAAATTATTTTCTAACAAGTTTTTTATTTTCTAAGAACAGTTTGAATTGAGGTGTGTTCCACCTCATTCATTCACATAAAAGTAGTAATTTTTACTTTTGCGGACCAATTAACTTTTTAGACATTTCTGACCCGGAACAAAATTCCCCAAGCACTTCCCAATTGTTTGTGCAGTTCAAGTCTGTAGACATCCTGCACACACGTGTTCACATTGTCCGTCTGTTGGTTGCATCGCAGTCATAGTTGTTTTTCGTTACCAATAATAACTTTGGAAATGTGTGCGTTTCTATCAAAGTAAGTGCCTTATCACGTTATAATAGTTTCTGCATGTCGTGTTATGTCGTTTCTTCTGTAGCATAATATTTTTGTGTATATTCCTTATAACCACGGACATATGAGGTAACTTTACTCCTTTCATAACCTTTATGGTGTTATACTCAATGCTTATTCTATCCATTTTGAGGTTATAGTCAAGCACGCAGTCTGGTTAGATTTTTCTCTCTCCCATCAGGTGGTCCACCTGTGGCCGACATAGTTGCTGTATGGACAGTAGAGAGGACATGGATGTCTCGTTTGTCATGCCACTTTACTGCCAGCTGTTGACCGTTCTCCTTGAACTCTGCCTCCCCTCTCTGCATCTTCCTGCATCTGAATGCCGGCATCCCCTTCCTGTTTGACCTGACTGTGCCACAGGCCCCTGTGCTTTTGGAGAGCAGACGCTGGAAGAGTGTGGGACTGGTGTAACAATTGTCCACATACAAAGTGTGTCCCTTGCTGAGATGAGGAGCCAGCATGGTCATCACCACGGACCCGGACACCCCAAGTCCCTCATACTCATCAATGCATAGGTCCTTGTATGGCACAAAGACTCAACCAAATGCTATTGTCAGGCTGGAAAGAACATTTCTTATTTTGTATAACGGGTCATTTAGGATGGCAGTAGCATTGTTGACAAAATGCAGTCATCGCAGCAGAACTAGGAAGCGGTCTTGGGAAAACAGGGTGGCAAAGAAGGGAGTTGCTGTCACGACTTCAGCTAAAGTTGGTCCCTCCCCTGGTTCGGGCGTCTACCGGTGGTCGACGTCACCGGAGTTCTAGCCAACACCGATCCATTTCTCAGTTTCTGTTTTGTCTTGTCATTATTCACACCTGGTCATCATTACCCTAATTACATGTGTTATTTAATCCTCTGTTCCCCCATCAGTGTTGTCCGTGATTGTTTCATGTTTGTGGCTCGGTGTGTGAGCAGTTCTTATCTACGTTGGTAGATTTTTGTCCCTTATTAAAATAAGGAGTGTGTAAACCGGCTTCCTGCGTTTGTTTTTCGTAAAGACCTG
>QNTS01000073.1:384368-457180 GCA_003317085.1 Hucho hucho | reverse complement strand
AGATTTTCAGGGACCTGCTTGGGCAGGGTGTAGTGGCGTATATCGATGACATATTGATATACTCCGCTACACGCGCCGAGCATGTGTCTCTGGTGCGCAGGGTGCTTGGGCGACTGTTGGAGCATGACCTGTACGTCAAGGCTGAGAAGTGTCTGTTCTTCCAATCGTCCATCTCGTTCCAAGGATATTGCATTTCCACGTCCGGGGTGGAGATGGTCACCTGAAGGATCTGTTTACCTCGGCCCCCGTGCTGGCTCATCCGGATCCCTCTCTGGCATTCATAGTTGAGGTGGACGCGCCCGAGGCAGCGCTCGGGTATGCCACCAAAACTCTGTCCCTGTGCTTTTTTTTCTAAGAAGCTCAGCCCGGCGGAGCGAAACTATAACGTGGGGGACAGGGAGTTGTTGGCTGTCGTGAGGGCTCTGAAGGCGTGGAGGCATTGGCTTGAGGGGGCTAAACACCCTTTTCTCATCTGGATGGACCAACGCAATCTGGAGTACATCCGGGTCGGCGAGGAGACAGAACCCTCGTCAGGAAAGGTGAGCCATGTTTTTCACACGTTTTGATTTTACGCTCTCTTTCAGACCAGGTTCCCAGAACATAAAGGCAGACGCACTGTCCCGGTTGTATGACACGGAGGAGCGGTCCATCGATCCCACTCCCATACTTCCTGCCTCTTGCCTGGTGGCACCAGTGGTATGGGTGCTGGACGCAGATATAGAGCGGGTGGAGCGTACAGAACCCACTCCCCCTCAGTGTCCCGCTGGGCGTGTGTACGTTCCGTTCGATGTCTGTGACCGTTTGATCGTTTGGGCACACACATCACTCTCCTCTGGTCATCCGGGCATCGGCCGGACAGTGTGCTGTCTTAGTGAAAAATACTGGTGGCCTACGTTAGCGAAGGACGTGAGGGTTTACGTTTCCTCCTGCTCGGTGTGCGCACAGTACAAGGTGCCTAGGCACCTGCCCAGAGGTAAATTACAACCTCTACCCGTTCCACAGCGGCTGTGGTCCCACCTGTCGGTGGATTTCGTGACGGATCTTACACCGTCACAAGGAAAGACGACGATCCTGGTTGTTGTGGATCGGTTTTCAAAGTCCTGTCGCCTCCTTCCTTTGCCCGGTCTCCCTACGACTCTACAAACCGCGGAGGCTCTGTTCACCCACGTGTTTCGGCACTACGGGGTGCCTGAGGACGTAGTGTCTGATCGGGGTCCCCAGTTCACGTCTAGGGTGTGGAAGGCTTTCATGGAGCATCTGGGGGTCTCGGTCAGCCTTACCTCAGGGTTTCACCCTGAGAGCAACGGGCAGGTGGAACGAGTAAACCAAGATGTGGGTAGGTTTCTGAGGTCGTATTGCCAGGACCGGCCGGGTGAGTGGGCGGTCTTCATTCCCTGGGCAGAGATGGCCCAGAACTCACTCTGTCACTCCTCTACTAACCTTTCCCCATTCCAATGTGTGTTAGGTTACCAGCCGGTTCTGGCACCGTGGCATCAGAGCCAGACCGAGGCTCCTGCAGTGGACGAATGGTTTAGGCGCTCTGAGGAGATCTGGGAAGCCGCCCACGTGCACCTGCAACGAGCCGTGAGGCGGCAGAAGGAGAGCGCCGACCGCCACCGCAGTGAGGCTCCGGTGTTCGCACCAGGGGACCGGGTCTCGACCCGAAACCTGCCCCTCTGCCTGCCCTGTCGGAAGCTGGGGCCGCGGTTTGTGGGGCCGTTCAAAGTCCTGAGGAGACTGAACGAGGTTTGTTATAGGTTACAGCAAGGGGGTCTGATGGCTATTAACCCCTCGTTCCATGTGTCTCTCCTCAGGCCGGACCTCCAGGGACCTGAGATTCTTGAGGTCCCTCCGCCCCTGCTAGACATCGAGGGGACCCCGGCGTATGCAGTCCGAGCGATAATGGACTCAAGGCGTCGGGCAGGGGGCCTTCAGTACCTCGTGGAGTGGGAGGGGTACGGTCCGGAGGAGAGAAGCTGGGAGCGGGTGGAGGACATCCTGGATCCTTCACTGCTGCGGGAATTTCACCGCCTCCACCCGGAGCGCCCTGCGCCTCGTCCTCCGGGTCGTCCCCAAGACCGGTGTCGGCGCGCTGCTGGAGCCGCGCGTAAAGGGGGGGTTGCTGTGACGACTTCAGCTGAAGTTGGTCCCTCCCCTGGTTCGGGCGTCTACCGGCGGTCGACGTCACCGGAGTTCTAGCCAACACCGATCCATTTCTCAGTTTCTGTTTTGTCTTGTCATTATTCACACCTGGTCATCATTACCCTAATTACATGTGTTATTTAATCCTCTGTTCCCCCATCAGTGTTGTCCGTGATTGTTTCATGTTTGTGGCTCAGTGTGTGAGCAGTGTGTCCCTTATTAAAATAAGGAGTGTGTAAACCGGCTTCCCGCGTTTGTTTCGTAAAGACCTGCTGTAGAGCCACTACAGTTGCAAACATAGGATCTGTGCTCCAGTATTCTCTTAGGGAGTTCTTCTTTACTATCCCCATGAGAAGGACTGTCACCAGGAAGGTATACATTTCACTAATTGTGGTTGTCCCCCCCACTCCTGGCTCTCTCTTCTCCTGTAGCTCCAAGGCATAGCGATTGGTCTCTGCTTTGTCTCCCACCAGCTCCTCTGTCAGAAACAACTTGAAGCACTCTGCCTCAGATGGAAATGGCAAGGAGCGTTGCACTCCAGACTGGGACTCATCAAAGCAAACAGCAGGGCCAGGAGGGCCCAGCTACCACAGAACTCCTGTACTTCATCTACTGTCGGTCTGCCTCCATCCCCACCAGGATCTTCAAAGGGAACTGGGACATTGTCAGTGGACAAGGGGTCCTCAGATTCAGGGTTCTCAATGGCTGGGGGGCAGCTCCTCACTGTCACTGTCAGAATCTGATTCCTGACTTTCATACTCAGACTCATTGTCAGAATTTTAAATCTCCAGAATTTCCTCATGAGTTGTCTCCTTTTGAAAGACATTGCTAATGCTACAGCTTAGCTCACTAGCTACATACTTAAACAACAACACTGAATGGCTCAGAGTGGGAGTGAGAGGTTGTGATTGACTGCTGGCACGTGTCATTTCTGTAAATATTTACTGTTTTATTCACATGTTTTCAAGTAACAGTGAAATCATGCATTTCAATTCTTGCATAGATTGTAATGGGCACATGTGTGTAAAATAGTTTTTTGAAGGTTGTACTTCAAAAAAGCTAAGCTAATTCCAGCTATGTGTGGAGCCATGTTTGTTGACATACAATGCATTCTGGGTTTGAGGTGAGTAAGGGTTCACATTTTTTGAGAACTTCAGGAAGTGAATGGTGGGATGTGAACGATGGTAGACGACATACCCCTTCAACATGCATACTATAAACAGACAAACTCATCTTGTCTTCTCTTATCTTTGGTTTCTGTGAGGAAAAAAAGCATGGCGGCAAGCTGAAACTAATCATCGTCGGATTACTTTCGATTTCTAGAAAGTTTTTTACTCAATTTAGATCAATGGTGAGCTCACCCGTGATGTGATTAATTATAAATAGTAATTGCTATTAGCTCATTCATATTGTAGTTTGTCAGCCGAGAGTTATAAAAATATGACCACTTGTGTTGCGACAATCTTTCCTCAGTTAGCACTAGTACAAATGTAGCCTACATTTTTCCGGTTTGGATGTATGTGTTACGCTATAGATACTTCTGTGATTATCTGAACATTGCATCCAAAAATAAACTGCTCAAATAATGGACATGTGTTTGTGTAAATCATTTATGAAAAAAGTGTGGCCAGCTCAAATGCTGATTGTTGCATCATTTGAAACTGCCTGTTCTAAATAAGCATTCTAAATAAGCGTTCTAATCACACGGGTATGATCGTATGCTTCAGGGACCACTGTAGAATGATCACATCCGATGGTACGTGTGAAATGGTTAAAGCTCCCCCAGGGCAGTGCTTCTGTCTCTTATATACTTCTACATAGGGTTGGTTCCTGCAGGTGACTGGCTGTTATCGCGCAGGCTCACTTTCCCAAGAAACTTAACTTCCAGAACATATTCTGGGCATTCTGCCAATTGGTCTGAGGAGGAGGTTAGTCACCTGCATGAACCAAGAGAGAACATACATACCGTGTACAATTCAAGGCTCTCTTCAGACAAACATTTTCCTTTACACTCCCCCCTTTTATCACTTCTGTGACAATAATTGTTCAATTTTAAGATAATTAGATTATGGCTTAAACTGTCAAAGGAGGGTCTATCAAAATACTTCTATTTAAGTAAGCAAAGTCAACGCATAAAACAGACACTTTCAAACCCTTCATTCGGCGTTGTACAATCACCCTAGTAACTGATTGTTACGTACGCCTCTAGGAATAGGGAACGCAACACCCTGCTACAACACAACTCCCGTGGAGTGAAAGAGGTATGGGACTGTAGGTGCGAGTAAGGATGACAAAAGGCAGAGAGTGGTACCGTTTACAAGGAATTTATTCCGTCACACGGTAATTTTGGGGAAAAGCGGCTGAACGAAACCAAAGCACAGAAAGTAAAAGTCAAAGCCCCCTCTCCTACCTTACCTGCCTACCCACAACTTACTTAACTTAGCGCCACCTGGCGCGCTAACCAAAATACAGGGGATGGTCCGTCCAGGTCTTACCTAGTGTGCATAGACAGTAAAATACTATGGGTTATGTATGCCCGCAGGCCTCTTGCCAAAGCACTCCCTAGGTGCCTTCCCCTTCCCCCCTGGGAACAAATGAAACAGAACAATATTAACTATTTCACAACAAACCTGAGAAAAAAAACAAACTCAGGATATTAAAGAAGCTCTCTCTTTGAGCAACAAAGTAACACAGAACATAACAATCAGCAACAACTAACATAGTACATACCAAAATCTCTCTTAACAACAATAAACTCAGGATACACTTCATCCTCAGTCATCAGCCTCATCTCCCTTCTGAGCAACAGAACACTGGCTTATATAGCTGGAGGAGGAGTCTGTAATGGGATACAGCTGTATCCTGACGAGGGGGCGGGGTCAGCTCCAATTAGCAATGGGGGAATTTCAGGAAGCCATCCTGAAACGTAACACGCCCACCACAAAACATGCAAACATACAGTTTGCAATAACAAAACCTAACACGCATCCCCAGTTACTAAACCCGTGATAGCGCATCGGCAACCACATTCGCTGAACCCTTGACATACTTAATCTGTACATTGTATCCTTGTACAATCAGAGCCCACCGCATAAGGCGGCGGTTCTGATTGTACATTTGCTTCAAAAACACTAAAGGATTATGGTCCGTGAAGACCAGTACAGGCAAGGCACTGGAGCCCACATATACTTAAAAAAACTGTAATGCTAGCAATAAAGCCAGCGTCTCTTGTTCAATGGTGGAGTACCTTGACTGACACGAGTTGAACTTACGTGGGGAAGAAACTGACGGGCCAGTCCATTCCCTCTTCATCTTCCTGTAAGAGAACCGCACCCACCCCCACTATACTAGCATCTACCTCCAACTTAAAAGGTTTATCAAAGTTAGGGGCGGCAAGCACTGGGGCACTACAAAGTAGCACTTTGCCGGACTCAAAAGCATAGTTACAGTCCTTGGACCACTTAAATGGTACTTTGGGACTGAGCAGAGATGTAAGGGGAGCTACTACCGTCGAAAAATTCTTACAGAACGTACGATAGTACCCTACCATCCCCAGGAATCTGCGCAACTGGCGGCAAGTAGTGGGAGCAGGAAAAGCAACAATTGCTTCCACTTTGCCAGTTACTGGGCGCACTTGACCTCATCCCACTTGCTTCCCTAAGTAAGTCACAGTTGCCTTCCCAAACTCACACTTGGCCAAATTGACGGTTAAAGAAGCATTCTCCAACCGCTGAAACACACTTCTCAAGGTGGCGAGATGATCAGACCAAGTAGACGAATGAATCACCACATCGTCAAGGTAAGCAGTACAATTTGGCACATCCGCGAACACAATGTTAACTAGGTGCTGAAAGGTAGCAGGTGCATTACACATTCCAAAGGGCATCACAGTGTATTGTACGAAGTTATCAGGCGTCACAAAAGCTGAGATGTCAGACGCTCGAGAGGTCAGAGGCAGAGTATTTCTTCAATTTCTCTGATGGTGGGGTTGTGCATGGAGATGATTGCTTTTACCTCTTCCTCAAAACTCACAGCATCTTTTGCTGGTTCAGTGACATCGCCCACTATCGCTTTTACTTCGTCAAAATCACACGGTCTCTCCATTTCCAACATCCCACCTCCATTGGGTTTGGGGTAGCGTATTATTGGTAACATTCCCTCAGGCTTCTTTTTGGGGGTTTCTTTTTATCCTTCTTCTTGTCTTTAATGCTTTTTCCTTTGTTGCTGTCCTCACTGCTGCTTCTCTTTCCTCTTCTTCTTCTTGACTTTTACATTCTTCCTGTTCACTCTCATTATTCTTTCTACTTTTACTCTGTTCGGCTTCGGCTTCACGTTTTGCTCCGTCCTCTGTTTTCGGCTTTTGTCTTCCATTCCTCTTTTCTATGTTCCTCTAGCTCTTCTTCTTCACGTTCTCTCTCTCCTCTTTTTCTCTCTGCTCGTTTGCTCTGGTTCTTGTCTTGGCTGGTTGCTTTCTGTTTTCAGCTCCAGCACCTTCTGCAGCTCCTCCAACAGCTCCTAGGGGGGTTCCCCTCGGAGAAAGGCCAGCCAGGCTTCTTCTTTTATCTTTCTTCTCCGGTTCCACTTTCTTTACCATCAATTGTTTTACAGTTTTATCTTTTGCATTTTCTGCTTCTTCCGCCCACTTTCTGAATTCATCCCACTTCACTGTTCATCTTGTTCAGTCTTCTGTTTGGTCCAGTACCCCCCTACCAATTTTTTTTTGTCATTACACTACACAGTCCTTTTGGTTCCCAGCACGGATCCTCCATCCTACTCTTGCTATTGACACATTCTGGAGGACATCCCCAAACCTATCAGAGCTCTTACAGCATAAACTGACATTACTAGAATGAATCTAGTAATGAAAGCATAAACTACAGCAAGCTAGCGCTGCAGTGGATAAAATGTTGGGAGTAATTGACTCAAAGAGAGAGAAAGACAATAGTTGAACAGTTTTGAACAAATACATTTCTTAAAAAATTAAGGAGAAGTAGCAGATAGAGAGAGCTAGCTATATTTCGTTGCATTTTTTTCACTTTCACTAACTTAGCTAGCTAATGCAGCTAGCTAATTTAGCCCACTAAAACACCCAGCTCAAACTGTGTGTAACTGCTAAACTGCTTGATGTACACTACTGCGTGACTGTAGCGGGTTTAGTATCGTGTTAGTTCTAGTAGCTATGTTGACAATGACTTTAGCTTCAGTTGTGACGATGATGTAGGCTGTGTGTAGCGTTAACCGTTATGGTATGAAGGTTTGGCTTGGAAAGTAATTTTTGGGCTGGTCGGAGCTGTTTTGTTATGCACGGAAGTCCACAAGTAAAGGGAAAAGGTGAGAGAGTGCATAGATGCGAGAAGGAATTATACAACAAGCAAATTGATGATGCTGTTTGTATGGAGCTGCTATGAAAGTGAACTGTGTGTGCGGGTGAACAGGGGTGTATTCATTCTGCTGATTCTGTAGAAAAAACGGAAGCAAACAGAACAAGAATGTGAAACTTAACTGAAATTGTCTAATAGAAACACTTGTTTGCCACTGTTGTTTGGACTAATGATTACACCCTAGATCAGCTAGATGCAGGCAAGAGTGTGCAAGGCAGAATTGAAGTGTCACTGTCTGTCACCTTGAATACTCCAATAGGTCTCTTGAATACAAAGCCTTGTGCTACCAACATGGAGTTCTGCCCTAGCTACTCTGGCCCCTAATGGTGTACAAAATCCCAATGACAACGATAGAGGCTATGGAAAGGAAGATCAGTGGCTACCTCAGAAGATGGCTTGGAGTGCCCCAAAGCTTCAGCAGCATTAACCTCTACAGCAGGGGGACAAAGTCACAACTGCCATTCTGAGGCCTGTACCAAGTGACTAAAGCAAGGCAGGTCCTTATTATCAGAGACTGTAGAGATGAGAACCTAAAGATGGCAAGGTTTTAGGTTCACAATGAGAGGAAGTGGTCGGCAACATCAGCATTGAAGGAGGCGGAGGCAAGACTATAACACAAAAACAGTCACCTCAGGACACCTGGGCCTTGGCTATCTGAATCAAGTGTGGAAGGGAGCAAGCAACCGGGAGAGAATGGATCTCATGCAGAAGAGATAAGGCACATGGCGGAGGAGGGAAGACAAACAAGAGCAGTTGGGATGATGCAGCAGGGCAATTGGACATGCTGGGAAGGAGTCAGAGAGAGGAAGATAACATGGGCCAAAATCCGGATGATGGAGGCCAGCAGAATAAAGTTCCTTCTCCGCAGTGTGTACAACGTACTACCAAGCCCGACAAATACAGTGACCATGTTTAAAATTCCCAAAAGGAGGATTTTGCAGGACATTTGCGGGACAGTGAATACATTTTTGGGGGAACACTCCCCTCCCCCCCACAAAAAAACTTCCTGCTGCACCGAACAAGCTAATTGAAGCAAATTTTTTGCCTCTAGCTAAATTTGGTCATGCAGATACATGATACCAAATGTGTGGCTGTTTTATGAAAACCTGTGAATACTTGGCCAAGGAAACATTTCTGGTTGGTATAAAGCAGTTAGGAAGGGAGACTTTGAAAACCGGATGGAGTGAATTAGCAGCAAATATGTTGAATGAGCAACTAATGAGCATGGAGAGCCTCACAAGTTTGATGAAATCACCTTATATCTTTTCAATCTAATCGCCTTATATATTTTCAGTCTAACGCCAAGGGCTATTTACTTACTTTTGTAAATCTCAACAACGACTGGAGAAGTGTTTAATATCACCAGTAGGCCTACCACATCCTTATAATATACTGTCAAAAGCGCAACATGACTGCAAACATAGATCTGTGTATGACAAGATTTTCATGTCTCCGCCCTAACTATGGGAGTCATTGTCCCAAAGGCGGGAAGGCAGGCGACGAGCTTAGGTCCATAATAAGCCCATAGAAACACATTGGTCTCATTTTAGACAGATTTTGGCGAGAGTGAAACCTCTCGCTTCGCCTCTTCCTCTCTGCTGCAAAAGATACAGGTTTGAATGTCTGACTGAAATACGGGACAAATCAACCTTTTTTGTAAATTATTGGTGTTTGAATTTGTTGATAAAATGCGGGACATGATTGTTTGGTTGCGGGACGTGGGACAAAGGGACAAAATGCGGGACTGTCCCGCACAATCTGGGACATGTGGTCACCCTACCAACAAACCTTTGTGTGGGAACTAAAACAACACCAAAACTGCACCAGCCAACCTTGAGCACATATTATCATCCTGCAGGAAAGCACTGTCAGATGGAAGGTACAGGTGGACACAAGACTAGGTCCTGATAACAATATTATCCCAGCTGGGAGAGGAACTCAGAAAGTCTGAAAAAGAAAAGGCCTGTCTTCATCCGTTTTGTCAGGAGCTGGGAAAAATCTGCTGACACCTACAAAAGTGGCTTACTGGGAACAGGAGCGGACTGGGAGGTACAAGCTAACCTCGGAAGACACCTCATCTTCCCCTAGAATATCGTCACCATATCACGTCTGCTGATCTGGTCAAGGAACACAAAGAAGAACATCATGCTCAAGCTGACGGTTCCATGGGAGAAGAGGATTGAGGAACGCTACAAGAGGAAGCTGTTAAATTTGGACAGGCACTTGTGGGCGAAAGTACTGACTGACAAAGGATGAAAGGCCAAGTGTGTACCAGTGGAGGTTGGGGCAAGAGGCTTTCCAGGCCGGTCTCTGTGGAGGGCACTAAGTATCCTCAGTGGAGGGCACTAAGAGGAAGATGGTCTGTCACAGCCGGGCAGGAGGCAGAGAGGGCATCACAATGGCTGTGGCTGAAGAGGGCATAGCAATGGTTAAAATGGTCTACAGACAATACACAAACGGTGCCGACAGAGCGCACCCTGGCTCTCTGCGCCGCAAACTCCATCAACATTCGCCCCATCTCCCGACCCAGCTCCAATGGCCGGAAGAAGAAGAGCTGAGGATCTTTTGGACACTGACATTATGCAGCAAATGGATGACTTAAAGTAATGACAGCAGGAGTTACAGAAACAGCAGCAGTGTCCAGCAAAGGCCGTCTATGAAGTCATGGTACCATGGATGGTGTCTATTCCTGCTGATCAATGTCTCCCATTTCTCAGGGACCTGATGATGTACTTTCACAGGACCATCGATCAGTACTGTGTCCGCTTGGACTGCTCTCGAGTGAGACAAAGTGAGACAAATCTTTTTTTCTTATTCACACGTTAGGGTGGGTAATTTACAGTTTTTTGCATTTTTTTTATATTAATTTATTTCCTCATTCACATGTTACTGGTGTTTATTTTCACTTTCAACACACTTTTCACCTGTGCATTAAATTGTTTTACATATCACTATTTTCCTCTTGTTATAGTAAGTAAATATCTAAAAGGTCTGCAAATGTATTTGCATTTCTGGCAGAAAATATGACTGTTTTAAATCAGTCACTCAGTAAACTGTCTACAGCTGGACACTCACCCATGTACAACCTTGTGTTATGTAGATGAGATTGATGTCTCGATGGTCTAGCATTATTGTCTACAGCTGGACAGCCATACTCACCCATGTACCAAGGCAGGAAAGTCCTCATTGAAAGGCTACTGCACATGACACAAGGTTAGGTAAAAGTATTGAGAATCTAGTCTGAAAAAAATATGAAAAACTAGGATGAAGTGACTGTTATTATGGTAGTCTTTATGGTAATTTGTATAGTGTGAATAAGAAAAACAGCTAAATCCAAACAGGAAAACCAAGTGTGTAAATCACAACACCACATGTGAACAGACATCGACCAGAAGAAGAGAACATAGAGTTGAAGTCGGAAGTTTACATACACTTAGGTTGGCGTCATTAAAACTCGTTTTTAAACCACTCCACAAATTTCTTGTTAACAAACTATAGTTTTGGCAAGTCGGTTAGGACATCTACTTTTTGAATGACAGAAGTAATTTTTCAAAAAATGTTTACAGACAGATTATTTCACTTATAATTCACTGTATCACAATTCCAGTGCGTCAGACGTTTACATACACTAAGTTGACTGTGCCTTTAAATAGAAAATTATGTAATGGCTTTAGAAGCTTCTGAAAGGCAAATTGACATAATTTGAGTCAATTGGAGGTGTACCCGTGGATATATTTCAAGGCCTACCTTCAAACTCAGTTCCTCTTTGCTTGACATCATTGGAAAATCAAAGGAAATCAGCCAAGACCTCAAAAATAATTGTAGACCTCCACAAGTCTGGTTCATCCTTGGGAGCAATTTCCAAACGCCTGAAGGTACCACGTTCATCTGTACAAACAATAGTATGCAAGTATAAACACTATGGGACCACGCAGCCGTCATACCGCTCAGGAAGGAGATGCGTTCTGTCTCCTAGAGATGAACGTACTTTGGTGCGAAAAGTGCAAATCAATCCCAGAACAACAGCAAAGGACCTTGTGAAGATGCTGGAGGAAACAGGTACAAAGGTATCTATATCCACAGTAAAACGGGTCCTATATCGACATAACCTGAAAGGCTTAGCAAGGAAGAAGCCACTGCTCCAAAACCGTCATAAAAAAGCCGGTTTACAACTGCACTTTTTGGAGAAATGTCCTCTGGTCTGATGAAACAAAAATATGTTTGTTTGGCTATAATGACCATTGTTATGTTTGGAGGAAAAAGGGGGAGGCTTGCATGCCGAAGAACACCCTCCCAACCTTGAAGCAGGGGATGGCAGCATCATGTTGTGTGGGTGCTTTGCTGCAGGAGGGACTGGTGCACTTCACAAAATAGATGGCATCATGAGGCAGGAAAATGATGTGCATATATTGAAGCAACATCTCAAGACATCAGTCAGGAAGTTAAAGCTTGGTCGCAAATGGGTCTTCCAAATGGACAATGACCCCAAGCATTCTTCTACAGTTGTGGCAAAATAGCTTAAGGACAACAAAGTCAAGGTATTGGGGTGGCCATCACAAAGCCCTGACCTCAATCCTATAGAAAATTTGTGGGCAGAATTGAAAAAGCGTATGCGAGCAAGGAGGCCTACAAACCTGACTCAGTTACACCAGCTCTGTCAGGAGGAATGGGCCAAAATTCACCCAACTTATTGTGGAAGCTTGTGGAAGGCTACCCGAAACGTTTGACCCAAGTTAAACAATTTAAAGGCAATGCTACCAAATACTAATTGAGTGTATGTAAACTTCTGACCCACTGGGAATGTAATGAAAGAAATAAAAGCTGAAATAAATCACTCTCTACTATTATTCTGACATTTCACATTCTTAAAATAAAGTGGTGATCCTAGGACAGGGAATTTTTACTGGGATTAAATGTCAGGAATTGTGAAACTGAGTTTAAATGTATTTGGCTAAGGTGTATGTAAACTTCCTACTTCAACTGTATAGCCACATGTGTTTAGCGTATCTTACCTGGATATTGTCCCATCCGGTTTCCCCTCAGAGGGAATACCTCGTATCCGACAAAGACATATGGGCACGGTGTTCGGGTTCCGGCAAGCCCTCTGGCGGTGGTAGCGGCAGCTGGCCTGAAATGTGTTAGGAGCCGAACTTGCTTCGAGAGAAGATTCCCTCATCTCCCTCCCGACCATATCGGAAGATGTCGATATGGTGAAGCGGTACCTTGCATCGCAGACTGCCATCAGGACCATTGCGAAAAAGCCCTTGTAGTTTTAGTACTTGCTGCCCGAGTTTGTCGGAGCTCATATCCAAAAATGTTTTCCATCGACAGCTCCTGCACAAAACTGATAATTCCAACAATCCCCAAAATCGCTGCCGATTTCTGCTCATTTTGCAGCAATTGCAATTCAAAAAGAGACATGTTTGCTTCTGCTTCTGTGGCTAAAAAGTAGTGTTGTAAAGCATATGACACCAGACTAGGCTGACATGTAGCTAGCTAGTATTTGTAAACAGGCTTAACACCGGATCATAAGTACAAATGTCATCACTGGCTAGAGTCAAAAGAGTATCTTGGCCCCTTTTGCTAAGTAAGCTACTCTGGCTCCCAAGCCCTCTAGTGGATATACACTATACAAGGCGGACTTCCTCCCAGGGGAATGCAATGAAAAAAGTGTCCGCTGCCCCCCCAAGAAAATATCTCCACCCAAGTGCATGCACGCACCTAGATCAACTGAGTGGAGTTTGTAACCGCCTTAACTTCTTACGGAACAGTGTCCTGCTAGCGTGCCACCTCGACAACATCTGGTGAAATTGCAGAGCGCAAAATTCAAAATACAAAAATCATAATATTAAACATTCATGAAAATACAAGTGTCATACACCATTCTTTAGCTTAGAATCTTGGTAATCGAACCACTTCGTCCGATTTACAATATGCTTTACGGCAAAAGCATAGCATTTGATTATCTGAGGACAGTGCCCCGCATACTTCCTGTATGTAAATATATTTCAAACCAGCACAGGTGTCACAAAAATAGCGATAAAATAAATCCCTTACCTTTGAAGATCTTCCTCGGTTTGCAATCCCAAGGGTCCTAGCTACACAATAAATGGTTGTTTTTTTCGATAAAGTCCCTCTTTATATCCCAAAAAAGTTTGGTTGGCGCGTTTTGTTTAGTAATCCACCTGTTCAATTCGTTCAACATACAGACAAAATAATCCCAGAAATTACCAATAAACTTTGTCCAAACAAGTCAAACAACGTTTCTAATCAATCCTCAGGTACCCTAATATGTAAATAGACGATACAATTTAAGACGGAATTGTCATGACTGTCCTGCTCGGCTCAGGTTACCAATGAGCACAATCCTGCAGAGAGATCTCACCCCCACCAGAGGAGAAGGGTTCTCAAGGGATATGAAGACGGGGGGTGGGTTTATGACACCTCACCCCATTGTAAACCTATGACTGCAGGCAAAATTCCTTTGTCCTCTCACTATGGAGAACAAACCTCAGAACATTAAACATGCAATAAATGGGCTTTGGGACAATGAGTTTCGTCAGCCACAATGGTGTTAATGACGAAAGATGGAATATGAAAATGAAGGTCATTTTTGTAATGTTATTAAAAATGAAAGGACGACGTTATAACCTTAAGAGTTTTCCTAGTATGTGCTTGATGTTTATACATTGTACGTTGGGTGGAAAATGTCCAAATCAAAGAGAATGTTTTGGTAAAGATGAAATGTGAAATTGGATTTGAGTAAAATCTAGACCTTGTCTCATAACTAGGAACGCCCCAAGAATTGCCCTAAAGGCGGTTACGCCCACTTCTGACCCAAGGGTATAAAACATGTGAGTTAAGAATTAACATATCAGACTAAATGACCCAAGCTGCAGCGAAGTTCTGAGTAGTCAAACAAACTCAAAACGCAACACGAGGTTGAAGACAAAGGAACCTTTTCAATCCATGCTAGGGATGAGTAGCTGCGTCTAATACCGGGCGAATTCAAGCAAGACCACCCTGTCACCACTCTCCATTGAATTGTGTATCTACACGGCCTTCATTCCTACGCTGTGAGCTCTGAGCTACAGGGCTGTTTGTCCTCAGAAAACCCTTCTCAGAACAAGGGTGAGGAATCAGACTATTAAGCCAAAAGGACACTGACATCGTGAGGACAACCAGAGAGGTGCAGCTGATAAGTGCGTCATTGAGAACCACCTGAGTGCTCCACGTGGAGATTCCCATCACAGACCTTCAACACGTAATTACCTCATTATATTCTGACCCAAAAGAGCGGCAGTTCGGGGAAAGGTTAGGGTTAAAATAAGCATAGCTGACAAATGCACCCAAATGTATATTTCTCTCATGTGCTTTCTCTTTTTCTCTCTTTTAAATCTCCATTTTGGGTAACACGCGTCATAGTGTGTTGGCCCATTATACTAAGTTCTAATCAATAGCCTAGACTGTGTTTTGTGTATGTGGATCTTTTATTATTATTTTAGCTTGCTAGTAAATAAATAATCAACTAAAATTGGTGTGGTACAGACTCATTGGTTGGACTCGGGTTTGTGCAGATTCCCGGATTATGCGACGTTCAGAATGAGACTGTAGAGGACATTGATTAATTAGCGACTGTTGTAAAATCGATATTCTGTTCTTTGAGTTAATTTGGGAAATAGAAACTCAATAAAACAAATTTTCCCATGGTGCCCCAGGTTAATGAGTTAATAATTGCCTGATTCATTTAAATCACGCAATTATGAACCGTTAATCATTCGATGAGCAACAGTCGTCACATTAATCGATACAACTTCACGACAGAACGTAGTATGTTCAATACCGGTAATAAATAACAAAGAGCGGGCCCTCAGTCACGCGCGCCACAGGACTACAGACCCAAAGAGGAACCCAATGATAAACTACAGCTACTTGTTCATTTTTCAAAATACAAGCCTGAAACATTGTCTGAAGACTGTTGACATCCAGTGGAAGCCATAGGTACTGCAATCTGGGAGCTATTCTTTTCATTGTGCAATAGGAAACCATACCAATTGCATGGGAGCTCAAAAAAGCTATTTTTCCCTATGGTTTTCGCCTGCCATATCAGTTCTGTTATACTCACAGTATAGCTAGCTTCTGGGCCTGAGTAACAGGCATTTTACTTTGGGCACACCAGACTCTCCGAACTTCCGAACACTGCCCCCTAGCCCGGAGAGGTTAAGTCAACCTGGCTCAGATCGTGCATAACCAACACGATAGTGTTCAGAAGGTGTAGTGAGCAGCTCGGAAACAGCCACCTGAGGATGAGCCAGGAGCAGCACAACCGCCAACCCCGGTCTCCCCTACTGTGTGCTGACCCACTCTCTCCATACTGTGGATCATCTTACACACTGAACTTCTTGCTTTCTTGTATTCTATGATGTCTATTTACACTCTACAGCCCTGGGTGGATGAAGGCTTACATCTGATTTGTAGTTAACCCAAATCCATCAACCATTTCACACTTAATTGGTGTGTATCACTATCGGGCTAGGAAGGTTCACCGTTTTTGACACTGAAAAGACCAAGCAATGTTGATTGATAGCTGGTTAAATGTTACGTTTAATATTTAGAAGAACACATTGGTAATTACAAAATATGTGCAAAGAAAAAGGTTAAAGATATTCAAATGTTCAACACTGAATACATAATATATATCAGAAATATTGATTGAATAGGTTATATCTATATCTATAAAATCTACATCTATGATAAGTAATCTTTATATTCATGAGACTCAGAGTATCACCCTGTTGTGCTTCAGGCTCGATCTCACTCCATTGGTGGTAGTGTGTTACAATAACATCCACTGAAAATATGAACGTTTTCAATGAAAACTATCCTGAATATATAACCAAAGCACAGCTGAATTGGAATTTGAGGCTGTATAGGGAACACAACTGAACTCATACATGCTACTGTGTATACCAGGGGAAGGCAATTAGATTCAGCCGCTGCTGATCTAGGCCAAACTAGGCCCCAAAAAAAGAATTATTTGAAAATAACAGTCATTGATCACATATGTTTTTATTCGTGGAAATACTTGGGAACAGATTTCCTAAGTTCAACATGTTTTTTGCTATATTCCTGGTGATTTTACAGTCTTTTTATTTATTACCAAAAAATAAATAAAATAAAAATTAAATCCACTAAAAACTTTGGGGGGCCCAATAAAATCCCTTGCGTGCTGATTTTGGCCCGCGGGGCATCTGTTGCTGACCCCTGCGGTATACAGTGCCATTCATGGATTTGAGGACACAGAGTAACTGACTCCGTACCTGTGACTTAACTGTGGTATGAAAAGTATTTGGATAGTAGCAGAGGGAAAACACTGCTTTTCCTGTCTAAGTGTCCATCAGCGAAACGTTACTTAATTTAACACAGTGACGTTCCCTCAGCCTCTTTTCACACATTGCAGTTGCACTGTTTAGAAATTGCATAAGATGACCATACAACCATAAATTATACCCTTTCACTGTTCATTGCCCCTTCCCTTCCACCTCCCTCTTCCCTCCTCCCATCTTTCCTTCACTCTTTCATCTCCTCTATCGTTGCCTCCTTTTTTCCGAAGGGCGTGTGGATGAGTTTCTCGGGCTTGTATTCCATGAAGAAGTCATTGCAGGCCACTGTCAAGGCTCCCATGAGGATGATGAACTCTGTGAAGTCCACCTCACCGTCACTGTTGGCGTCCAGGTCATTCATCACCTTCTCAACCCCTTCTCCATCCCGGGCATTCTGGATGAGAAGAGGGAGAGGAAGAGGGAGAGGAAGAGGGGTTAAAGAATTGTGTGTATTCTTGTCAGTACATGTATTTTCTCTGCCTTTGAGTGAGTGTTTGTGTATGTGTGTGTATGTTTGCGTGTCTGTGTGTGTCTCTCTCTCTCTTGGCGTGTACACTCCTCTTACCCCTAGGTAACTCCCCAGCTCCTCTGTTAACAGCTCTCTCAGCTCTCCCCGGCTCAGAGTGTACTTGTCCCCCTCCTTCCCCGAGTACTTGTGGAAGGTTTTGATCAGCATCTGCATTGCGTTCTCCAGGTTGGAAGAGGGTTCTTTGGACATACTGGAGGGAAGGGCAGAGGTCAGACACTATGACAGGATGCACGCTCCATCCAAACCGCATGTGCGGTCACATGACGGACATGGTTGTGAAGCCTCCACCAAGACAGAGTGAAACATACACGCTGGACGGAAGAAGATCAGCAAACTAGAGAAAAGGTGTCCAACTTCTAGGCCTAGGCTACTATATTGGGAGGTTAAATTACAGGCTACAAATTAGCTATTCCTTCTCGACATACTGTGGCCACTGGACAGTGTTTTGTAACCTTACTTGGTTTGACGTGAAAGATGTGATGGATGAAAGAGAAAGAGACGGCTTTTTAAAAGCAACAGTCTTACACACATTGTGTCCGGCATCTTGGAATCTTCTTGAGTTGGTTTCGTTGGAGAGACTGTGCACACACAGACACAGATAGGTCATTTAATCTCTCTCAGTTGACAGACTTGTAAGCAGCTTGTTAAGTAAAGATAACGTCACTGAGGTAACTTCAGATGGAGGTTTCAGGGTTTCACAATCATGTGACAGAAGGAAACCACAAGTGAAACGCACAACTGTCAAAATGCAGATAAACTACCTGGCAATCAGGAACTCAGGCCAGGTGATCTGGTAACTGGAGGCACACACACACTACAATCTGTCTCTAGTCATTCCAAACTCTGAAAAATATTCCTTTGCAGATGTTAACTGTGTGATCAATAACACAGAACTGCTCAATATCATTTTAATGGGACATGGACTAAATAATCTACTAAGGAATTCAATTTAATCAAATAACTGCAGCATAGATAAAAGAGTCTGGTTATAAAATGTTTCTGTCGTAGGGGTCATCTGCCTCATTGACAGACATTACACAACAGGTGGGTCTAATCCTGAATGCTGATTGGTTTAAAGCGCATTCCAGCTGGTGTCTATTCTACAAGTTACCGGCTAAATCTATGCCTATATACTCTGTTCCATCTGACTGCGCAATCCACTGTCTCATCAGCCCAGCCAGGCAAATTATAAACTTGATCTCCACTATAAAATGTTTCTTGACATTATCTCACATTTCTTTTAGAATAACATTTCGTTTTCAACAGCGGAGATTTGTATAAACCTTGCATTCTGTCTCTCCGACATTTGCAAATTTGATCTCCAGCTGTCCCATAGTAACGAACGTGTAGGGGTCGGGACGAGACAGACAGGCAGGCAGCGTTTCTCAGCCAGTCTAAATCATGAATCAGCTGGCATAATTTTTATGGATATATATACAAAGAAATGTCAATTAAAAAAAGGTCAAATGAAATGAAGTGCAGCTAGTTTGCAGTCTTTCCAGATTCAGTTTGAAGTGATTGTGTTAGCTGTGTTGTTGGTTAGCTCCTCTGAACAACAGTGTCACTTCTGACGAGTGAGCACATTTTCTATGCCAGGCGAAATCGCGCCTCATTAGCTCATTGTGTATGGATGCATCCAAATAACAGTCACTAGAAAACAGCTTAAACAAATGCAAATGCAGCTACTGTTATTCTTTTTTACGTTTGACGTGACTGTAAGTTAGCTGTAGTTGACTTTGGGGAAAGTATTTATGTCAACCAACAAGATGGTTATCACATCAACTGGCTATACACTGAGTGATAGACAAACGTGCGCACCACACAGACAGACAGGGGCAATATTGCTAGAAATTAATTGGCAGATATTGTGTTCGGTGTAGCTTTTTAAGCCAATAGTGGCTAACAAGGGGTGGGATAATGTCAATGTTGCTTTGACTAGATAGTAGCATGGAGCTTGCGGTGTCTGATACTTGTGAGATTTGTTTATAACACTTTGGGTGGAACGTGAAAACTGCATGTACTTTCAGAATTGTTTGGCGAGCGACTCATAGATGGCCTGCAAGATACTGGTAGCTCGCGATCGACCTGTTGGAGACCCATGTCCTAAGCTAACATATGGAATTGTTTTAAGATGGTTACACCATGGATCATTTAGCTAATTGATTTTGAATTCTTGGCGGTATAAAATCATTACTATAGCCCATAGAAACACATTGAAGAACACGTTCATAAATGGCAGTAAAAAAACAGTAAAAAAAAATATCATAAGGAATAAGGTTTTGAAGTGTCTGTCCTATAACTAGGAGATATAAGAAAGCTTTTGTTTTTTGGACAAATATTTAACCTCTTTTTTTTTTGTTGGAACAAAACTACCTCCATACTTCCATCCATTTTTTTAACCAGTATGGAGTTACCTTTAGACCAGTCCCATGACACTCGTAGAGCAAAACGGAGAACACCATTGTGTTTGTGAGAGTCTTAACTTTCCATAGAGTGGTATTAGGCCAAACCGTTTCGGACTCTACAGACGTTTTCGTGAGAAGACCGATTTCCGGGAAGTCTGATGGTCTAAACACCGCAGGTGAAGAAGGCTGACAAAGGCGGATGTGGTGGATTGAGACGCAGCCCATGCAAAAATGTTATATTACATAGATTGTCTTAAAATTAAGATATGTCATACATTAGCATTGATGGAACAAGTTAACTGACTTTCTGAGCATTATATAGAAAAAAACATTTTCTTCACAGGTTTTGGTCTGTCCAACTAAAAAACAGGCAACCCAATTATAGTTTGAGGTGATGGGCTCAAATGATCCCCCCTTAAGTTTTATTGCTCTGGATACCAAGGTGCTCGCCTGGGTATCTCACTGTGAAAAAGTGTTTCACTATTCGCAATAAGGCACATATATAAAAACATGTGTAAAGCTTATACCAGAAAACAGTTATCAGTTACAGAGAAGAAAAAAGGAGAAGGGCACAACTTTCCTCTAAACTGTCCATCTTACCTTAGTGCTGATGGAGGGCCTCCTTTGTCTTTGGTGAAGAGGGAGGGAGAGAGAGATGAGAGGGAGAGAGCCAAGGAAAGACGGATGAGAAAGATGAGGAGAGAGTGGACAGCGGCTTAAATATCACCTGTCCCCTCATCCTTCTTCTTCCCTTCTCCCACCTACCCACCTACGTACCACCATACCTGCTTCTATTTCTCTCTCACTCTTTCCTCTCCCCCCTCCCTTCCCTCCCTTTCTTCTCAGGTGCTCACACATACAGACAGAGTGCTTGACCTCAGCACGCAACAGTAGCATCAGGACAGATCAGACAACAGGCTGGCGTCAAAGTATTTTATTTTATTATGGGCAGTTACAGTGATTACATACAGTTGATGTCGGAGGTTTACATACACCTTAGCCAAATACATTTCAACTCAGTTGTTCACAATTCCTGACATTTAATCCCAGTAAAAATTCCCTGTTTTAGGTCAGTTAGAATCACCACTTTATTTTAAGAATGTGAAATGTCAGAATAATAGTAGAGAGAATGATTTATTTCAGCTTTTATTTCTTTCATTACATTCCCAGTGGGTCAGAAGTTTACATACACTCAATTAGTATTTGGTAGCATTGCCTTTAAATTGTTTAACTTGGGTCAAACGTTTCGGGTAGCCTTCCGCAAGCTTCCCACAATAAGTTGGGTGAATTTTGGCCCATTCCTCCTGACAGAGCTGGTGTAACTGAGTCCGGTTTGCAGGCCTCCTTGCTCGCACACGCCTTTTCAGGTCTGCCCACAAATGTTCTATAGGATTGAGGTCAGGGCTTTGTGATGGCCACTCCAATACCTTGACTTTGTTGTCCTTAAGCCATTTTGCCACAACTTTGGAAGTATGCTTGGGGTCATTGTCCATTTGGAAGACCCATTTGCGACCTTTAACTTCCTGACTGATGTCTTGAGATGTTGCTTCAATATATGCACATCATTTTCATTCCTCATGATGCCATCTAGTTTGTGAAGTGCACCAGTCCCTCCTGCAGCAAAGCACCCCCACAACATGATGCTGCAACCCCCGTGCTTCACGGTTGGGATGGTGTTCTTCGGCTTGCAAACCTCCCCCTTTTTCCTCCAAACATAACGATGGTCATTATGGCCAAACAGTTCTATTTTTGTTTCATCAGACCAGAGGACCAGAGGTTTCTCCAAAAAGTACAAACTTTGTCCCCATGTGCAGTTGTAAACCGTAGTCTGGCTTTTTTATGGCGGTTTTGGAGCAGTTTCTTCTATCTTGCTGAGCGGCCTTTCAGGTTACGTTGATATAGGACTAGTTTTACTGTGGATAGAGATACTTTTGTACCTGTTTCCTCCAGCATCTTCACAAGGTCCTTTGCTGTTGTTCTGGGATTGATTTGCACTTTTCGCACCAAAGCACGTTCATCTCTAGGAGACAGAACGCATCTCCTTCCTGAGCGGTATGACGGTATGACGACTTGCGTAACTATTGTTTGTACAGATGAACGTGGTACCTTCAGGCGTTTGGAAATTGCTCCCAACGATGAATCAGACTTGTGGAGGTCTACAATTTTTTTTCTGAGGTCTTGGCTGATTTCTTTTGATTTCCCCATGATGTCAAGCAAAGAGGCACTGAGTTTGAAGGTAGGCCTTGAAATACATCCACAGGTACACCTCCAATTGACTCAAATAATGTCAATTAGCCTATCAGAAGCTTCTAAAGCCATTACATAATTTTCTGGAATTTTCCAAGCTGTTTATAGGCACAGTCAACTTAGTGTATGTAAACTTCTGACCCACTGCAATTGTGATACAGTGAATTATAAGTGAAATAATCTGTCTGTAAAAAATTGTTGGAAAAATGACTTGTGTCATGCACAAAGTAGATGCCCTAACCGACTTGCCAAAACTATAGTTTGTTAACAAGAAATTTGTGGAGTGGTTGAAAATGAGTTTTAATGACTCCATCCTAAGTGTATGTAAACTTCCGACTTCAACTGTAAATACTATTAGCGTAGTTTAGCGAAAATGATACAGCATTGGTTGTGAAGGTATAACATTGGCATAGTGGTTCATTTATTATGGCTTTTGGTGAGCATGGCAGTGGCTCTGTGATAGAGCTTGTGTGCAACAGCATGTCATGTGGTGGGTGGTCTACCTGTAAACACTACTTATGTCTATTTAGTATAGTATACCACTGGAAAAGAGACCTGGAAACGTAAAATAAAATGTGCATCTGTGTATCCTGTACAAATAGACTTGGGGTCAATTTGATGTTAATAAGCCAATTCACAGAATTGCTGTTTATTTTTGGTGAAGATTTTTCAATTAATCTACTGAATTGGCTGAGTTGGAATGGAACCCAACCCTGGTACATAGCAGAGTTCTTAGAATACACTGGGGTAGGGCACATTGCCTATCAAGCTATAGTGTCAGCCTACTTGCATTTAGGTACAGAGTGTCATAGTTTCATCATCCTTGAGTGGACACAATTCTAACACAGGTGTGCATAGTGTTGATTTTTAGACTGTGGGGAACTGCAGGAGGTTACACAGCTAGCTCATGCATACAGTACACTGTGCTAGTGGATGAGGCCTATGTACATTCTGTAGCATTACCAGGAGATGTTAGCATGATACTAACTGCTAGTGAGTGGCATGGTTTTTCACATAGTCGAGATGGGGCAACCGTAAAGTAATGTAAAATACATTGGTTTCCTCAGCAAATAATATTACAGTACAAAATATGCTCTTTAACTAGGTTTAGTTGAAAAAAAAGCATGCTCGGATGAGTAAAGAATGCCAGATGAGCCTTTGCTTTCCTTCGTTTAAATGAATCATGCAAGCAATGCAGCATAGTAAGAGCAGAGCAAGAGTGTAGTAAAATGCTTGGATAAGTAAAGGGAAGACTATTTACAAGTGTCAAGGTGTGACATTTTTACCTCGTTACATGTCATACTTATTAGTAGATTAGACATCCTCTGTATGTCACTGAAGGGTTTGAAGCTCAACCTGTCATAATAAAAAAGTATTTGTATCTCCATGTCGCGCTCGGTGGTGCAATGTGGTTTCATGCGTGATGCAACATGAGCTTTTTCCCATAATTGCATTATTAATGAAGGAACAATTTAAAAAACATTAAACTACAATTAACAAATTGTCTGTATCTATCCGACAAAATAATTACTAGGGTGTAAATAACCTGAGTGTTGGGCTGTACAGTACAACCCCTGCGTTCCACTAAAGTAACTGTCCAGGGTTTCCAGATTTCTGTTAAATATGACCTATCATTAATTACAATATGAATGAAACAGTATTCCTTCCACATGTTGGATACTTTTCCTTCACTCTACGGTCCAACTCATCCCAAACCATCTCAATTGGGTTGAGGTCGGGTGATTTGTGGAGACCAGGTCATCTGATGCAGCACTCCATCACTCGCCTTCTTGGTCAAATAGCCCTTACACAGCCTGGAGGTGTGTTGGGTCATTATCCTGTTTAAAAACAAATGATAGTCCCACTAAGTGCAAACCAGATGGGATGGTGTATTGCTGCAGAATTCTGTGGTAGCCATGCTGGTTAAGTGTAAATTGAATTCTAAATAAATCACTGAGTGTCACCAACAAAGCACCCCCACACCATCACACCTCCTCCTCCATGCTTCACGGTGGGAACCACACATGTGGAGATCATCTGTTCACCTACTCTGCATCTCACAAAGAGACGGTGGTTGGAACCAAAAATCTAAAATTTGGACTCATCAAACCAAAGGACAGATTTCCACCAGTCTAATGTCCATTGCTCGTGTTTCTTGGCCCAAGCAAGTCTCTTATTATTATTGGTGTCCTTTAGTAGTGGTTTCTTTGCAGCAATTCGACATCTGAACAGTTGATGTTGAGATGTGTCTGTTACTTGAACTCTGTGAAGCATTTATTTGGGCTCCAAATTCTGAGGCTGGTAACTCTAATGAACTTATTCTCTGCAGCAGAGGTAACTCTGGGTCTTCCTTTCCTGTGGCAGTTCTCATGAGAGCCAGTTTCATCCTAGCGCTTGATGGTTTTTGCGACTGCTCTTGCAGAAACTAAAAAAAATAGGGCCTATCTTGTCACAACACAACTGATTGGCTCAAACGCATTAAGAAGGAAAGAAATTCCACAAATTAACTTTTAACAAGGCACACCTGTTAATTGAAATGCATTCCAGGTGACTACGTCATGAAGCTGGTTGAGAGAATGCCATAAGTGTGCAAAGCTGTCATCAAGGCAAAGGGTGGCTACTTTGAAGAATGTCAAATATGAAATATATTTTGATTTGTTTAACACTTGTTTGGTTACTACATGAATCCATGTGTTATTTCATAGTTTTGATGTCTTCACTGTTATTCTACAATGCAGGAAATAGTAAAATTAAGAAAAACCCTTGAATGAGTAAGTGTGTCCAAACTCTTGACTGGTACTGTACTTGCTAAAATAGTATAATATACAATGCAAGCCATTAGAATGGCTGGAGTAATAATAGTTATAATATCATATAATAGTAGCTGTTTTATCAATAAAAGGTAGTAATTGGAACATAATATTAGATAGCAAATAATAGTCACATGCTGATAACAATCACACTACATAGTTTTCAGATGTCTGATGGCTCAGTATATTTCATGTTTTTAAGGCCAAAACATTGAACAGTACTCTCTGTAACACTACTGGATTAAGGGTTAAATCAGTTTACGGACCTGGGTTAAAATACTATTTGAAATAACTTGCCAAGGTTTCCTGGTGTAATGGACCACTAGAATAGTCCAAAAACGTCAAACCCATACTATTTAAAATAGTATTTGAAGTCTGGCAAATTCGTTGGCACTCAGGAAATTCAGATGAGTCACAGATAGCTATCAGTAATCAAGTAACTCTTGTGTTGGTTTTGTCCAAGGGTGTGCCCACTATGGTTAAGTCAATGGCTTTAAGCCATGGCTAAGTCAATAGTTTTAAGCACTGGGATGTAATTTCAGGTCAAACAGGGTCTCTCAACACAGAGAACAGGGGTGTGACCAGGTAACCCAGCAAACCTGACGGTAGCGGAACCAGGAGGAAAATATAAAAAAATACACTTGAAAAAAGGGTGCCAAAAAGGATCTTCAGTTGTCCCCATAGGATAACCCTTTTTGGTTCCAGGTAGAACCCTTTTGGCCCTCTGTGGAAAGGGTTCTACATGGAACCCAAAAATAGTTCTTCAAATGGTTCTTCTGTGGGGACAGCGGAAGAACGCTTTTAGGTTCTAGATAGCAACTTTTTTTCTAAGAGTGTAGAAACAATACCAACACAATACCTAAACATGGGTCAAGTTTCTGTTGTGACTTTTCACATCAGGTGTAACATATCCAACAGGCTATAAGAGCCCATTTTCTTCAAGTTTGGGTGTCTGTTTTGTTTTCCTTTCCTCTTGGTTCTGGTCCTGGTGGATTGGGTTGCATGGAGAAACGGCTCGCGACCCATATCAAGGGCCCCTAGTGGCCTCCCCGGGTGAGCGGCCTGCTGCTTAAGGGCTATTTTGGGCTCCCTTGGGGCTGCAAGGATCCTGGCAAGGGTCCTGGTGTTGATTCGATCCTGGTCCCTCAATTATTTACTAGAAGGCAATTATTAGGACACACCACACCTGATCTTCCAGCTCCAAATCCATGGCTATTGGCTAGCTAGTAGTGGAGAGGAGTCCATAAACTCCAGATGCTGCCCTGCCTGGACCTTCCAGGAAATGAGATAGACGAAGCAAAGACAGAGAGACAGAGAGAGACTGGTCTGAACTAAGAACCCTAGCAACACAATTTGTTTATTGTCATGTCATGCCATGTCAGAGCTTCATTTCAATGACAGAGTTGCAAGGGAAGAAAAGAGAGAGAGAGCACTTAGACAATCTTACAAAGCAAATTGGTCAATGTAACATTTCTAATGTTAAGGCAGGTGTTAAATTCACTCTGTAATTGTTAAATTAACACTAATTGGTGTAAAATAATCCCAGTGTTGGTGTTAATAACCAGTGTTAAACCAAAACCACGCCCATCATTATCATATTTCCCAGCATGCTCTATTGCAGGCAGATTTTTAGAATTGTTTCAATACCTATGTTTTTGCATGTACATTGATTCATTCATTAATCTTATTCTTCTCAAATATAACTAACATACATTTTTCTAAATTAATCCAACCTGGTACTTGGACTTCCGCACCATTACTGAAATGGTTGATCCAGTTAAAATGGTTAAGGTGGTCTTATAACTTAATCTTCTCAACCCAGCAGTTGGTCAATAAACATTCAAAAAGTTGAATATCCCCACTCTGGCTGGATTCCAATAGAAATTACACATCACTTTGCAAGCCAGCATAATGTGACTTGCAGGCCTGATGTGGCCTGTAAACCATAAGTTTCAGGTCACTGTTTTAGGGTAAATGTCCTTAAAATGTGATATATTGTGTTACATAATAAAAAATTTATGATAATGTATTCCCTTAGGATCTCACTTGGTGAAGGCCACAGGGCTGAAAATGGATGAATGCAAGAACCATGTCTCTGTCACTAACAAATACAGTCATGGGTGGTAACTCTACACTTCACTCGAAAGGCAAGGCACTCTGTGAAATATGCAAATAAGGCTTTACACTAAGCAGTGTGTTAATTTAACACTGAAAAGTGTGGATCCGTATAGACACTGGACCTGTGTTAAATGTAACGCTATCTGTGTTGATTTAACACTGTCAGTGTTAATTTAACACTGGAGAATTTGATGTGTAGCAAATGTCATGCAACCATGCATCAGTGCTTGCTTGCATCATGCAAAGCCATTAAGCCAAACAAGCTTCTCAGAATAACAACTTGAGATGGCCTGACTTGACTGTACATTGTGGAATATGTACTGTAGTATAGTGTTGCATTGCGTCACTGTAGATAGGCAAAGGGAGAAAGAAGGATTGCAAATATAAAAACATTTAGTATTGCATGTGTGTCAGTGTATATCAAGATCATTCAGGTCTACAGGTGTGGAAATGTGTCAAAATTTCACATCAATGAATGGCAGAATGAATTATCTATTTTAAGAATAAAGTATAGTGTGCTATATAGTGAGAAGTATATCAACATATAATGGCATGTACTGCTGCAAGGTAAGTAATTGTAGTGTAGTTTATTTTAGTACCAAATACTGGGCTTATGTATGTGTGTATGAAAATAAATGTGCTATTGTGGGGTTGCAACATATACTGTACTGCATGGTATTATTATTATTACGGTATTAGCGCTCCTGTTTGAAGGGGGGGTTGTATAGTGTACTGTAGTTTGTATTAGGGTAGTGAGGTGTGTATCAGTTTGGTGTTGGTGTGTATTGTAATGTCCGGACTGGACCGGTGGTAAACTCCTATGAGGCCTCCTTTGTCTTCTCCTCCTCGGTTGCTGCTGGTGCTGGCTCCTCCACCTTTTTCGCCTCTTCCACCTTTTCGGCCTCTACGGCTGCTTCTGTGGCTGCCTTTGCCGGTGCCTCTACAGCTGTGGCTGTCTCTGGCTCTGCCTGTGCCTCCTCTGGCTGTACCTCGGCTTCTGCCTTCTCTTCCTTTACCTCTGTTGCTGCTGATGCTGGTGCACTCTTGGTCTCTGTTGTGGCGGCCGCACTCTCAGCTGGCGTCTCCACGGCAGCGGTGCATTGCACACTCATGGAGTTTGCTAGGTAGCCCACCAGCTTCATGTACTCCTCGAAGTTGACTTTACCGTCCTGGTTAGCGTCCAGGCCCTGTTGCATTTTCTTCACCGCCTCGGAGCTGTCCGTGTCCTGGGTACAGAGTAGATACAGAGACGGGCAGACGTGACTCAAAGGTGACGCCAGCAGAACTGACCCCTTACATCACAAAATACAGTACTGGTTTGTGCAGCATGATTAACAGATAGACCTTGATTTAACCAAGTTTAAGAGTTAATCCATGTTGGTGCAACACACCCTATTTTATATGTTGGTCTGTAGTGTCTCCTATTCCATACACTAGCCATTACCAAGAAGCCTTCATTAGAAGTTCGAGAAATAAGCCCGCAACCAGAGGGTTGCCAGTCCATATCCCAGGTCGGAAGGGAAAAATATGGTGGGAAGTGAGCTGGCAACCGGAGGGTTGCTGGTATTAAATCCTAGACATCGTTGCCTGCCGTTGTGCCCTTGAGCAGGGTACGTAACCTCCCACAACAACTGCTACAGGGCGCTCAGTATGACAGCTCCCTGCTCCAACCTGTATATGTACAGTGGTGTCCAAATATATTGACACCCTTGATAAATATGTGCAATAATATATCAAACAACGAATTCAAATACTGAGCTATATTGAATGCTTAAAAAAAATGGGAAATGATATTATTTTATACTAATTAAATTGCTCAGAGAATGAGATTTTGTTTAACAATTAATACTTTTTTCTCTCAAAAAGGTAGGGGTCAAAATTATTGTCACCACTCACCATGTTAACCTTCCATCTTATTTTTTAATGGTGAGAGATTTCTTTGGGGTATGGTCTTTGACCCTCTGTAACTTTCTCACATATCGTTATTCACGATTCATTCAGGATGATCCGTAATCATGGTAGCATCCACATTAAAGTAGAAGTGTTTAAAAACATATTATATTCTTATTTATAATAAACGTGACTCCAAAATGACACAATACATTATGTATCATTCATTTCTATTGGGCACAAATAATCTGAAACACAACCAAAACTAACTGCAAATGCATACAACAAGTCGCAAGCTTGATGTAGTCATCGCATGCTAGGAATATGGAACCAAATACTAAACGTTTGACTACTTCATTTCTAAGAATCTTTAGGGGTGTCAATTATTTGGAGATTTGTTTGTGTTACTTGGTAAACGAAATATCTTTCTCTGCGCAATTGAATTAGTATAAAATAATATAATCCCCCTTTTTTTTGCATACAATATAGCTCAGTATTTTAATGATTTATTTTATACAGGCATTATTACTCATCTTCATCAAGGGTGTCAATAATTTCGAACCCCACTGTATGTGTGTCTTTTGGAGGGGTTGGGATAAAGCGGAAATTACATTTCGGTTGAACCTTGAGTACAATTGACGAATAAAGCGATTTTAATCTTAACAACTATACAGTGAATTTGGAAAGTATTTTGCAACATTTTGTTACATTACAGCCTTATTAAAAAATCTATTAAATTGTTTTGTTTTTCCTCATCAATCTACACACAATACCCCATAATGACAAAGCAAAAACAGGTTTTAGATTTACTTGTAGAATGTATTCAAAATAAGAAACTGAAATATTACATTTACATAAGTATTCAGACCCTTTACTTTGTTGAAGCACCTTTGGCAGCGATTACAGCCTTGAATCTTCTTAGGTTTGACGGTACAAGCTTGGCACCCAAGCTTGTACCGAGTTTCTCCCATTCTTCTCTGCAGATCCTCTCAAGCTCTGTCAGGTTTGATGGGGAGCGTTGCTGCACAGCTATTTTTAGGTCTCTCCAGAGATTTTCGATTGGGTTCAAGTCCGGGCTCTGGCCGGGCCACTCAAGGATATTCAGTCTTGTCCCGAAGCCACTCCAGCGTTGTTTTGTCTGTGTGCTTAGGGTCATTGTCCTGTTGGAAGGTGAACCTTCGCCCCCAGTCTGAGGTGCTGAGCGCTCTGGAGCAGGTTTTCATCAAGGAGCTCTCTGTACTTTGCTCTGTTCATCTTTCCCTTAATCCTGACTAGTCCTCCAGTCCCTGCCGCTGAAAAACATCCCCACAGCATGATGCTGCTGCCACCACCATGCTTCACTGTAGGGATGGTTCCAGATGTCCTCCAGACGTGACGCTTGGCATTCAGGCCAAAGAGTTCAATCTTGGTTTCATCAGACCAGAGAATCTTGTTTCTCATGGTCTGATATGGTAGCAAAATTGCAAGATTATGTTATAATAATTTTACTGGATCAAATGGTTGTTTTATTCAACAGAATAGAGTATTCTTAACTATTGTGTGTGTGTTCTACTGAGGATGGGCCTCTGGGAGGTAACACTGACAGGAGATTTACGATGTCTTTTGATTGATAAAACCTAAAGAGCATTCCAGAGCATGAGTTAATGTTTCTGTTCTATACCGTACCAGGGAGAGATGGCTCCAGTTTGGAGTCGGAGAGCCAGACACTGGTCTATACAATGAAAACTGTTGACACAGCAGATACTGTCTGCTATGTATTATAGGTATCTTTCATACAGATCTTAACCTTGTGACCCATTCTATATATCTGTTGTTCATCATGTAGGTTGAAAGGGGTGTATCTTGGCTATAAAATACCTTTTGTACTTTTGTCTCGGCGCTCTCAACGAATCATCAGAGACGGTGATTCGTCGACCAGCCATCGCTATCGCAAAGCTCTCACTAATAAAGATTCAGTTTAAGTATAACTCTGACTTGTGTGATAAGTTTGTCTCTCCTCATTTGATAATACAGAAATTAACCACCACACTGAGAGTCCTTTAGGTGACTTTTGGCAAACTCCAAGCAGGCTGTCATGTGCCTTTTACTGAGGAGTGGCTTCTGTCTGGCCACTCTACCATAAAGGCATAATTTGGTGAAGTGCTGCAGAGATGGTTGTCCTTCTGGAAGGTTCTCCCAGCTCCACAGAGGAACTCTGGAGCCCTATCAGAGTGACCATTAGGTTCTTGGTCACCTCCCTGACCAAGGCCCTTCTCCCCTGATTGTTCAGTTTGGCCATGCGGACAGCTCTAGGTAGAGTCTTGGTGGTTCCAAACTTCTTCTATTTAAGAATGATGAAAGATAACTGTGTTCTTGAGGACCTTTAATGCTGCAGACATTTTGTTGTACCCTTCCCCAGATCTGTGCCTCGACACAATCCTGTCTCGTGCTCTACGGACAATTCCTTCGATCTTACGACTTGGTTTTTGCTCTGACATACACTGTCAACTGTGGGACCTTATATAAACAAATGTGTGCCTTTCCAAATCATGTCCAATCAATTGAATGTACAACAGGTGGACTCTAATCAAGTTGTAGAAACAACTCAAGGATGATCAATGGAAACAGGATGCACCTGAGCTCAATTTCGAGTCTTATAGCAAAGGGTTGAATACGTATGTAAATAAGGTATTTCTGTTTTTTATTTTTAATACATTTGCAAAAATTTCAAAAAAACTGTTTTCAGTTTGTCATTATGGGGTATTGTGTGTAGATTGATGAGGGAAAAAAACTATTTAATCAATTTTAGAATAATGCTGTAACGTAACATTTGGAAAAAGGGAAGGGGTCTGAATACTTTCCAAATGCACTGTAGCTCAATCAAATAGTTAAAAAAGATGTAGTGTTTATAGCTGGTTTATAACCATGGTGAGTGTGGAGGCTGCTGTCTGACTGACCATCATGATGTTGTGGAGCTGGCTCTTCACCAGCTTCTGGAAGTCCTTCCCTCCCAAACTCTCCTTCCCTTTGGCTGATTTCAGGAAGACACCCACTACCGTCTGAATGGCTGACTCCATGACTGCTGTCTCTCTCTGCCCCGAGATAGAGGGGTAGGGTTTGGTAGAGAGGGATGAACAGGGTGATTGGGGGAGAGGAACCAAGTAAGAAAGAAGGAATGAGAGAGAGAGAGAGAGAGAGAGAGAGAGAGAGAGAGAGAGAGAGAGAGAGAACAGAGATGGTGTGAGATATTGATTGAGTGACACAGGCAATGCACATTTGACAAAGTTATTTCCATGACAATCTACAATCTAATTTAAGGAGACAAAGATTGGACACCACAGTGGAAAAAGAAACGGTGGATGTCCTTGAGATACACAATGGCTTATCATTTCAGGTGTTGAGTCTGGAACTCCTTGGTAGAATAGTGTAGGTACGCAATGGACAGGCGATGTGCGATAAACTAAGAGGGCGAGAGAGAGTCTGACAGAAAGACAAGCGGCGATGCACAATGGAAGTTCTGATCTTTGATAGGTCATCTGATCTACTGAAGCCACTATTGGGCCAAGGTTTCAGATTACCCCAGGGATTACCTGCCACCTGTCTCTCTACCTTTCTACAGTTGAAGTCGGAAGTTTACATACACTTAGGTTGGAGTCATTAAAACTCGTTTTTTCAACCACTCCACAAATGTCTTGTTAACAAACTATAGTTTTTGCAAGTCGGTTAGGACATCTACTTTGTGCATGACACAAGTCATTTTCCCAACAATTGTTTACATACAGATTATTTCACTTATAATTCACTGTATCACTATTCCAGTGGGTCAGAAGTTTACATACACTAAGTTGACTGTGCCTATAAACAGCTTGGAAAATTCCAGAGAATTATGTTATGGCTTTAGAAGCTTCTGATAGGCTAATTGACATAATTTGAGTCAATTGGAGGTGTACCTGTGGATGTATTTCAAGGCCTACCTTCAAACTCAGTGCCTCTGCTTGACATCATGGGAAAATCTAAAGAAATCAGCCTCAGAAATGACCTCAGAAAAACAACTGTAGACCTCCACAAGTCTGGTTTATCCTTGGGAGCAATTTCCAAACGCCTGAAGGTACCACGTTCATCTGTACAAACAATAGTACGCAAGTATAAATACCATGGGACCATGTAGCCATCATACCGCTCAGGAAGGAGATGCGTTCTGTCTCCTAGAGATTAACAAACTTTGGTGCGAAAAGTGCAAATAAATCCCAGAATAACAGCAAAGAAACTTGTGAAGATGCAAAAGGTACAAAAATATCTCTATCCACAGTAAAACGAGTCCTATATCGACATAATCTGAAAGGCCGCTCAGCAAGGAAGAAGCCACTGTTCCAAACCCGCCATAAAAAAAGCCAGACTACGGTTTGCAACTGCACATGGGGACAAAAATCATACTTTTTGGAGAAATGTCCTCTGGTCTGATTAAACAAAAATAGAACTGTTGGGCCAGAATGACCATCGTTATGGTTGGAGGAAAAGGGGGAGGCTTGCAAGCCGAAGAACACCATCCCAACGGTGAAGCACGGGGGTGGCAGCATCATGTTGTGGGGGTGCTTTGCTGCAGGAGGGACTGGTGCACTTCACAAAATAGATGGCATCATGAGGAAGGAAAATGATGTGCATATATTGAAGCAACATCTCAAGACATCAGTCAGGAAGTTAAAGCTTGGTCGCAAATGGGTCTTCCAAATGGACAATGACCCCAAGCATACTTCCAAAGTTGTGGCAAAATGGCTTAAGGACAACAAAGTCAAGGTATTGGAGTGGCCATCACAAAGCCCTGACCTCAATCCTATAGAAAATTTGTGGGCAGACCTGAAAAAGCGTATGCGAGCAAGGAGGCCTGCAAACCGGACTCAGTTACACTAGCTCTGTCAGGAGGAATGGGCCAAAATCCACCCAACGTATTGTGGGAAGCTTGTGGAAGGCTACCCAAAACATTTGACCCAAGTTAAGCAATTTAAAGACAATGCTACCAAATACTAATTGAGTGTATGTAAACTTCTGACCCACTGGGAATGTAATGAAAGAAATAAAAGCTGAAATAAATCACTCTCTACTATTATTCTGACTTTTCACATTCTTAAAATAAAGTGGTGATCCTAACTGACCTAAGACAGTGTCACGTCCTGGTTAGGTCAGGACGTGACTAGGAGATTTGTTCTATGTTGTATTTTCTATGTTGGTTTTGAGTCTGGTTCCCAATTATAGGCAGCTGATTGTCGTTACCTCTAATTGGGGATCATACTTAGTGTAGTCCTTTTCCCACCTGTGTTTGTGGGTTATTGTTTCTGGTTAGTGCCTGTGAGCGCTACTTATGTTGCGATCATTTGGTTTCTTTATTGTTTTGTATGTTCCACTAATTAAAAGAATGTGGAACTCTATACACGCTGCGCCTTGGTCCGTTCATTATGACGATCGTGACAGACAGGGAATTTTTACTAGGATTAAATGTCAGGAATTGTGAAAAACTGAGTTTAAATGTATTTGGCTAAGGTGTATGTAAACTTCCGACTTCAACAGTATCGCTCTCTCATTCTTTATATGTCTCTCTCTCTTTCTTTGTCTCTCTTTATCTGTCTTGCTCCATCTCTGTTGCCTCCACACGCCCTTATGCACTCTCATGTGATTTTCTTGTGGGACAGACATTTTACATAGTGAATATGTTAGTATGTGTGCGTGCATGCGTTTTACTGTGTGCGGTATGAGCCTTTATATGTGAGTAATCCAGTTGTATGTATGTAATATAGCCCGTGAGTGTTGGACTGATTGACTGAGATATGCGTGATGTGTCCTATTAATCACAATAGACAGCTGTATGTCTAAGATGGCCCTCACACTGAGCACAAAATACAATGCATGCCAGTGAGTGACATATCCATGCAGGAATTCCATTCCTTTCTGTCAGAGGAGATCACTTAAACAAGATAAGAATTTACAGGCCATGCTAGTTTGCCCCAAAGCAGTGAAGAGAGATGTTTGCTTGTTTAATGAACCAACCTCACTCGTTTGTCAACTTTAGTATTTAAATGTAGCACACAAACTACACACACACGTCCGCCAAGAAAAAGCATACACTGTAAAGGGGTTACTGTGAATTTGACAGTAGTTTACAGGCAGCTCGGTGGCAAGTACAATTCTGTATGTCATATTACAGTACACCTACTGAAATATAAATACGGTATCAGAGCAAGTCCTGTTTAATGATACACAGTACAATACGTAAAATTCACTGCATTATACTGTAAAAAAGTATATGCTACCATAATCGGATTCAATAAAAATATTAATTAATTAATCAAATTCATTGAGGGGATGGGTTTGTATTTCACAGTATTTTACTGTAAATACAAGGGATTGGTGCAAGCAGGTTAGCTCCTAGGTAAAGTGTTAACAAATACAGTATATTATTGTATATTTGGTGTTTTATATCACTTGCACTTCTAGAGGCTTTAACAAAGGCTTCCAAACTACAGCAACTACAGGGCAAAACAGACCAAAAGGACATGGCAAGATGCTCAACCATTTCATTGTGTTACTAACATGCTGACCACACATACACTACCGTTCAAAAGTTTGAGTTTGGGGGCACTTAGAAATGTCCATGTTTTTGAAAGAAAAGCTAATTTCTTGTCCATTAAAATAACATCAAAGTGATGAGAAATACAGTGTAGACATTGTTAATGTTGTAAATGACTATTGTAGCTGGAAACAGTTGATTTTTACAGAGGCCCATTATCAGCAACCATCACTCCTGTGTTCCAATGGCACGTTGTGTTAGCTAATCCAAGTTTTAAAAAGGCTAATTGATCATTAGAAAACCCTTTTGCAATTATGTTAGCACAGCTGAAAACTGTCTCGCTTATTAAAGAAGCAATCAAACTGGCCTTCTTTAGGCTAGTTGAGTATCTGGAGCATCAACATTTTTGGGTATGATTACAGGCTCAAAATGGCCAGAAACAAAGAACTTTCTTCTCAAACTCGCGAGTCTATTCTTGTTCTGAGAAATGAAGGCTATTCCATGCGAGATATTGCCAAGAAACTGAAGATCCCTTCACAGAACAGCACAAACTGTCTCTAACCAGAATAGAAAGAGGAGTGGGAGGCCCCGGTGCACAACTGAGCAAGAGGACAAGTACATTCAAGTGTCTAGTTTGAGAAACAGACACCTCACAAGTCCTCAACTGGCAGCTTCATTAAATAGTACCCAAAAAATCCACATTATGGGGTATTGTGTGTACGCCAGTGATAAAAAAAAATCTAAATTTAATCAATTTTAAATTCAGTCTGTAACACAACAAAATGTGGAAAAATTCAAGGGGTGTGAATACTTTCTGAAGGCACTGTACAAATTGATATATCCACATATAACCACATAGGAGTTAAACTGGTACAGCATTGGTACAGTCACGATTCCTGCATTTCCATTTCTGTCCTATTCTCACATGTATTATTTACTTGGTGGCCTGGCCTGGCTGCAACCTGGCTATGCCTTCTCACGGTCAGGGTCAGTGACAGTCGACCTCATCTCCAAACGGTCGCCAGACAGCATGTGTCGAGCCGCATCACTCCCTAAATCTGATTAATGAACACAGGGCTTCTATTATTTAGCCAACGTCACAAGGACAGCTCTGACCCCGCCTCAGTTCCGACACACACCAACTAATCCCTATTATTTGGAGCAAAAGGCAAAAAAACTACTCAGCAAATAATTGAATATAGACAGAGGTTTCCCGTTTCACTCCAGAGCCCAAAGGAGATTGAGTGTAGTGTTTCCAAATGGGTGAATGTGATACAGTATGTGTTCTGAGTAATGGCAATACTACCGCTCGTGTGGCATGAAATATTAAGAGAGGAACAAGTTAGGTTGTGGCTATATACTTCACCGAACAGGCTAACAGTGCCTCTCTAATTTATCACATAGGTCTACTAAAAAACTGCTGAACATCAATGGTGCACCAATCTAAGAATGAGAATGCTGAGCCAGTTGAAGAGTGCCTTGAGCTCTGGTTGTTTACACAGGTTTTACTTTTGGACATGTATCATTATTGTAGATCTTTTAGGAAATAGGCTGTAGTATGTAGGCTATGACAATAATTATTTTATTTAACCTTTATTTAACTAGGCAAGTCAGTTAAGAACAAATTGTTATTTACAATGACGGCCTACCCTGGACAAACCCTAACCCGGACCCTAACCCGGTGGGCCAATTGTGCGCCGCCCTATGGGACTCCTCTAGCACTGAGATGCAATGCCTTAGACCACTGCGCCACTCGGGAGCAAGGCGCAATAGGTATTATCATACAATGTAACGGAAAACTGTAAATTATACAGTCATTTTTTTGTATTATCAATAGTATAATACTCTGAAATGTTTTAATGCAGCATACTGGACATTATGGGAAAATGTTGTGGGTGGGGAAATAATTGCTGTATTTCTTATGGTACTGTAATTCCGCCCCACAGAATACAGTACCGTACCATATTTTTGGAGTGCAAAAACCATTTTGACCTTTAGTGGGTGCATGGTATTGCTGTTTCGGTCTCATTAACATATTTTGAGGCATGCCTTGTAAAACGCTATATTGGTTGCACAAGTGAGTAAGAATGCTGTACCAATTTAACAAATATGTGGTTATAATGCCCCATCAATTTAAAATGTATAGGGGACAATTTCAAGTGGCAGCAAGTCTTAAACCTTAAATGGTTAAGCATTTTGCCATGTCCTTTTGATCTGTTTTGCCCTTTAGTCACTGCCAGTTTGCAAGCCTAAGCTAAGGCAAGTGATAAAAACACAAAATATTCATTAATATGCTGTAATGTTTGTAAACACTTTACCTAGCAGCCAACATGCTTGCACCAATCTCTTGTAATTACAGTAAAATACTGTGAAATACAAACCCTTCCACTCAATGAATTTCATTCATCCATTCATTCATTCATTCATTCCGATTATGGGAGCATTTACTTAATATGTATATATTTTTTTACTTTGTGCCATTACAGTGGTTGCGTTGATACTATATTTACATTATTGGGTGCACTGTAATATGAAAAACAGAATTGTACTTGCCACCGAACTGTCTGTAAGCTACTGTCAATATCACGGTAACCCCTTTACAGTGTAGGTTTACCCATAGGTTACATGTTCTTTCGGATAGTCCATACATTTTATGCCAGTTGTACAAACCAGACAGGCTCATATGGCTCATGGTAGGCTAGACAGCAGCTGATCGATCCATTTACTAAAGAGGGACACTTATCTCAGGTATTTTTTGGTTGAGTGTGTACACGCTATGACTGATCAAGAATAGCTATCCGTTTATGATAAATAATGCACTAACATGTAGTTAAATAGTTTCCCCCCCTTTGAATTCAAACGTTACCCGCTACTTACTACGTAAAAAAACGAGTCTTTCTTGGAGTCTCCAAAAGCGTCGTCTTTGGCGCGGTCCCTTGATAAACGCGTATAGACAGTTCCTGCAAGAGTGATTCTAAAACGTGGCATACGCGTTATGATTTAAGCAAGTTTACAGTGCAAAACCTTTTCAATAAAGTACGAACAAAATATACAACTCACCATATACTTCCCTACAGGACAAGCGAACAGATCAAATGTGCCCAACTTGGTGTTTGTTTTCCGTCTATCTCCGTTGCTCTGAGACCACAAAAGAAAGGTCCAAACTAGCGCTGTATAGTCTCTTCCGTGATTTAGTTTTTTCTTCAACTTTTTTCCCCTGACAAGTCAAAGGGCGTGTACCTGGGAGAGTGCGACAAATAAAGGGGGAATGTGGAAAAGATAAGACACCTTTATGAGTGGTGGAAATGTGTATCACAATCTTGGAACCCAATTCCTCTTCATTCTATTATCTTTGGTATGTGGTGCTAGTTTATGTCATGTGTGATTTGTATTGTTCCACGCCAGTAATTCGAATTCATACGAGGCTGTGTAGAGGAGACATTGAGGTTTGAGTTGCTTTTAACCCTTTATACCCAAAATTTACTTCCAGCTGCATTTTATTAAATTAACACAGGTTTAGCCATTAGGCTACTGTATGTTTGGACAGTAGTGATCTTTACCCCCTTCATACACCCAGGCTCATGGGAGTGGCAACTTCATCAGGAGCATATCCAGACCACTCCGAGACCACAAGAGTAAAATGCATGTAGACACACACGCCCTGAGGGAGTGTTTCATGCTGTATCAGTGTGTGTCATTGTTTGTCGGAGTTGACGCAGTCATTTGTCAACCGTCACACCCACACTGGCACCTTGCTGTGTTTAATTAGGATACAAAGTCCACAGTTGCCCAGTATCAAAATTGCAATGGAAATGTCTAACTTATGAAGCATCGCTTAGCAGAATAAAATGAAGGGACGTGTATGCTATAACACAGCTGGTGAGCATGCCAGAGCAAATAGCAGTGAATGTGTCCCAAATGGCACCCTATTTCCCATATAGTGCACTATTTTTGACCTTTCACTAAACAACTTCATTAAACAATAGAGTACAGGGACAGGGAGTGATTGTACAGACACCAAGCAGCTCTTCTGTATCCAATGTATTGTTGTTGACCTAGGAAAAATGCATACTGGTAATGGAGACACAGAGATGGTAAATAGCAGCAGGGATGTAGACTGCATATACATCACTGTGTAACACTTGGAAAGGCAGCGTTGTATAGGCATTATAAACCCGTATGGAATAGGTTGTAATACACCCACACTAAATGAGAGAATGCACAAGAGGATGGTGGACAGAGTCGGACTGGGACCAGAGATCGGGCCCGGCATTTCTAACGCAGGCCCATTTCCCCCCCTCTAGGCCTCCACCTGAGTAATAGATGTCATATACTGAGGCCAGTGAACCAAAGGAGACAGAAGGCGGAAGGAGAGTTAAGACAATGGATCCTTTTATTCAAAGTCACCTGCTTTAGAAACTACAGAATTGTGCACGTCAATTCAGATCAAAGGTTTTCCACACAGCTACATACAGGATCATTTAAATGGACTGTAGCCTAATGCACAATGCTACACACTCTTTAGTCCAACGGATTCCCATGAAGTGTTTTTATTGGCTAAAAGCCCCCTTGCTTGTTGGCAAGTTTTCCAATCAGCTGCCAAAACTCTAGGAATGTCAGCTCCCCATCATTGTTTTCGTCCAACGAGCCCATGAGCTGCTCGATCACGGCTGGATCGCTGGCGTTCTGCAGGCAATCAGAGAGGAGAAAGGGGACAGTGACCCATTCAGGCCCAGACTGGGTTAACAATGAGCTGCATGGTTAAGGCTACTCTGCCATCTAATGGTAATAGTACAGTACTATAGAACAAATTGCACAGTCTGAGTTCCACAAGCTTTGGTTGCAAAGTGTTGTTTTGCAGAATAAAATGGAAGGAGGTTTATGCCATAACACCTGGTGAGCATGCCAGAGCAAATACCAGTGACTTGAGTCCCAAATGATACCCTATTCCGAGAGCAATAGAAATTGTACAGAAAAGCATTTGGCCTGCTATCACTAACGTATATGATGCTTGATATCACATGTCATTCAGCCACTCACTGCTCTAGATAATTTATTGCGAAATGGATGCCATGTATGAAGTGGGTGCTGAAGAGGACTAAGGTTGTGTCCCAAATGGTACCCTATTCCCTATGTAGTGCACTACGTTTGACCAGGGCCCATAAGGCTCCGGTCTAAAGAAGTGCATTACATAGAAAACAGGGTGCCATTTGGGACTCAGTAAGATTTACCTTGACAAAAGTAGGTAGTTGAAAGGCCACCAGGCTGCTGAACTCCCCTTTGCTCAAGGTGTTTGAGGATCCATCCTTTCCAGCAAAGGTCTTGAACTGGGAGACAAGTACATTGATGGCAGATTCCATGGTATTGAGTCTGTATGAAGGAGTTGACTGCGAATACACGACAAGAGGAAGAAACCGGTCTGCTTATAAATTGTCAATAAATGCTATTACAATGTTTTTATCCATTGTTGAAGCAGACTTTAAAATAAAGCCAGCAACTAAATGATGAAAAACCAGAAAACCATGTGAAATCAGATTCAGAGAGAAGAAAGACAGAAGAGTATTAAAGGAAAACCAGTCATATGTTGTCTCACCTGATGAGGTATGGTCTGGTTGCAGCAGGTATGGAGAACCTTGTCTTGTCTTTCCAATCTTTCTTCTCCTCTTTTATTGTCTCCATCCCCCCTTGATGATGCAGACGTCAGCGGAAAACCAACAAGTTTCCATCAGGATATTCTTATCTAGCGTTCTAATTTTCCATCACACCTTCTGGAAGGCACACAATCACCCCAGACCCAAATGCACATATGACTTTTACATACCATTGGACATAAACCAATATATTGATATGATGGGAGTTTACTACAGTCAAATTCAATATTATTCTGTAGTTTTGATGTTATAAACATTTGATCAAAAGTCAGCAATATTGCAGAAGTTATTTGCTGACAGGACAATTTATTTCAGTTGGTTTTCTTGCAGTGTTGTGGACTTAGGATAACATCTCTGTCAGCTCATTTTAATCAGGAACCTGAATCAAAACTAAATCAGCATAGATGCATTTATACATAACATCTCTCAAACCCTACAATGATGACAAAATGGTTTGAAGAAAATGCTGTATCATCAAATGATAGTGATCCAGGAGTGTAAGTCTGCACACGAATGTATGCATATGAGAGAGAGAGAGAGAAAGAGAGAGAGAGAGAGAGAGAGTGTGTGTGTGTGTGTGTGTGTATGCGTCTCTGAGAAAAGGTTTGTGGTGGTGTTTCCTCAGGTTTTAAAATGGGAGTCCTGTTCGCTATGTATCTAGTCCTAGTGGAAAGGCCCAGTAGTAAATCTTCTGGTTGACCAGGTGTTTGGGAGATGTAGAATGCTAGGTATGACAGCTTCAAAGTGTTGGACAGGAACCATCCATCATTACTGACAGCTTTACTAATCAGTTCATCTAATCAGGACTGGTACAGACTCACTGCTTCAGTTACGTCCCCAACGGCACCCTACTCCCTGTATAGGCCACTACTACCCACAATGGTGGAAAAAGTACCCAATTGTCATACGTGAGTAAAAGTAAAGTTACTTTAATAGAAAATGACTCAAATAAAATTCACCCAGTAAAATACTACCTGAGTATAAGTCTAAAAGTATTTTGTTTTAAATATACTTCAATATCAAAAGTAAATGTAATTACTAAAATATACATAAGTATCAAAAGTAAAAGTATAAATCATTTAAGAGTCCTTATATTAAGCAAACCAGACGTCAATCCAACGCTCAGACTTAATTTACAAACTAAGCAGATCAGAGGCATGACCAGGGATGTATTCCTGACCGACCAAGAATTCAAAATGTAATGTGTACTTTTGGGTGGAAGGAAAAATGAATGTAGTGAAGTAAAAGTTATCAAAAATATAAATAGTAAAGAACAGACCCCCCCCCACAAAAAAAAACTACTTAAAATAGTCCTTCAAAATATTTTTACTTAAGTGCTTTACACTGTTGACTACCCATATGGCCCTGGTCAAAAGTAGTGGACTATAAAAGGAATTGTAGGGTGCCATTTCAGAAGCAGTCACAGTGCTAATGGTGTGTGCTGCGTGTGGTCTTGTCTTCGTGTGAATGTTTCTTAGAGGTTCTTACACGGTTGTATAATTACTTACAAGGGATTAGTCTGTGTCATAAATACTTTGTCTAGTAATATGGACGCAACAAAATATAAATTCCCCACATTTCTGCACTTCCCCCTCCTCTGCCAGTAGCCTAAGTGACGCACACTTAAGCCTTGTTCACACTGCAGGCCTTAATGCTGATTATCCAAACAGCAAGTTACAAGTGACCAAATCAGATGTGTTCAGACAGCAGTCATTTGCTGACATGGCTTCGCTAGTTGTCATAGCGTAGCCATAACGACAGATGTATGTGCAGTGGTGTAGGTTGATTGGTGGTGCTCGTGCTTCCTATCCCTCAGAAGTTATGTAGCAAGCTAAGGTGACAACAATGCCTGCCATATACGTTTCCCAGTTGCTTTGAATGTTCAAAATCATAGGGTAAGAACACTAACTTTCAAAACTAGTTATTTTTGGCTAGCCACAGCAGTCAACTAGTTAGCTGTTTAGCTTTCTAGCACATTCACTCATTTGTTTGTAAACAATTAACAAGACAGTTAGCTACCACATGTTCTTGTTACACTGTCAACAGAGTAGCTAGCAAGCAACAAGATATGCCAAATGAGTCCAAAAACCAACTTGACGGCAAATGAATCAGATTTGCCCGTTCAGACAAGTCGCTTGGCCAGGAATGAGATTTGTATCTGAATTCAAATCACCTACAAATGTGGTTTTGAAATGTGGCTTGAAATATCATGTGCTTTTTGGCTGTTCAGACTACAAGAAAAATAACAGATTTGAATATTCCCCCCAAATTAATTTGAGTCGCTTTAGACAGAGGAAAATATATCATTCGTACAAAAATGACAACATATATTATCATTCAAGATTATGATTTGTTTTATTTAAAGTCCAACACAAAGCCACTATAAAGGAGAAATCTGCGGAGACTACTCATTCAGCTTAACTCAAAATTGTACAAGTCACAGGATTCAGGACTTTCTTTACATGTATCAATGAAATGCTAAACTGGGATATGTCCTGACTCTTAAATGATATGGCCATTGTAAAATAACATGTTGATAAAACAATACATATCTTCCACTTGAATGAATACCATTTTTTGTTTATTTTATTGTGTGCATTTCCTCAGCTTATGCAGTTTGTTTATAATCTCTCAAGTTGCTTTTTTAAGTCTTTATCCACATCAGCTAGACTTCTATGTTCAAAAAGCTTTAACAATTAATTTACATTTACAGGTTCTTACATTCAACCAAAAACAAAGATTACTTACTATATTTAATTAAATTCCCAAATGGAGTAACCTACATTTTCTCTCTTCATAAAATACCATACAATAACCGGACCATAGCCAATCAAGTTTATAAATAGCTTGAATTCTTAAGCTTACAGAATCAAACCAATTTAGTTGCCTGTCAAACACTGAAACCAAGTGTGAAAAAATTTACTTAAAGGCACATAGCTGGCACATTATATATTGTCTGGGACAGACACATGACATTTGAACAGCTAGAGTTGGTTTTAAGTTAAAACGATAAATGTGTTGTTGAGGCCAGGAAAAGCAAAATTAGGGACTAGTCTTATATTTCTTTAAAACACACAAATAAGCTGTGAAAACCTGATTTAAATATCAGGATAACAAAACACTTCACACCTAATGTAATTGATAGTGATTGTGACACAGACAAACATAAAAACAAGGGAAACAGTCATCCTGAAATGTGTACAGATTCAACTCTCTTGTAAAGTACCAACCATGACTTTTAATATGTACTAATATCCTAACCTTATACTTAGTTTGACTTTCAAATCTGGTATAAACTCTATGTAAATGGCATTGCTTGATAAAACACCAGTTAAACCTTTCTTATGTAGACGCATCCAACAATCGTGTTGTTGGGTATTTTCCAGGTTACATCACAGTAACCAAAATAACTTTACAAAGGAAAACGCAACCGATAACAGTGCTCATTGAATATCCAAATGATCAAAACGTGTCAAAAACAATCGTTCAGATATGTCAAATTGCCAATATGGGTTTGCACTCCATCTACTGTATAAGTCTATGGCTAACTCAGCACAACATAGCACACTGAAATATATTAGAACCGATTCCTGATCAATTAGGACAACACAATCATGGTCTCAGCGTGAATAACAAGTAAGAACTACTGCTTGTGTCAAAAAGATTGAGGCAGTAGCGCTGGGCCGCCGTCCTGTCTGTTCAGATAGTACCGGTGCATTAAGTCTGACATCAGCGGGCTCATTGAACAGCTTCGATCCCCAACCAATACAACTGATAAATAGTACCGGTGCATTAAGTCTGACATCAGCAGGCTCATTGAACAGCTTCTATCCCCAACCAATACGACTGATAAATAGCTACACGGACTATCTTTACCTTGTATCCATATTGACCTTTTATTTCAATGCACATTCACAGGGCCCCACACACACACAAACACTCACTCCATAACTTGCTCACTCACACATCCATTTATACTGACTCTACACACCCGCACACCCACTCACATACAAGCTGCTGCTACTCTGTTCCTTATATTCTGATGTCTAGTCCCCTTACCACTATACATATCTACCTCCATCCCTGTAAAATATGGTATTGGATCTGACTTAAAATATTTCCTGTATATAGTATGCTTACTTAATTGTGTACTTCATATTTCCTAGTATTGTTTTTTTATAGTAATACATTGTTATTGATTATTGCATTGTGGGGTATTGAGTTTGCAAGAAAGGCATTTCACTGTACTTGTGCATGTGACATTAAAACTTGAAAATGGTTCCAGAATGTTCTGCTTTCACCGACAGTTATACTCAAAAGGGTAAGACAATTAGTGAAAACCAGAAACCAAGCACGAAGGGCAGAGTGCCTACACAGCACTGTATGTTTACAGAGCTGATACAACAGAAGCTAGCAGAGCTGATACAGAACCGGTTCAACTAGATCTGATCCTAACCATAACAACGGAGAAGATACTGATCAGGAATCGTTGTGGGAGCAAAGAGTTCACATTGCTGTGTATCTGATCATGTTTTGATCATGAATTGTGAAATGACATTTTATAAGTGCCAAACACTATAGGTAAATCAACTCTACACAACTGTCAATATGTAGGACTTGACATTGAAGACATGACATAGGTAGGTAACAACTGATTCCCAACAGACAAGAATGACTTCAGCTAATTAGATGCAGAGCTAGGGACATGTTTACGAGATGCAAGATCACTCCTTCTCATGCAGGACGCCCTTCAAAGGCAACAACACCTGCTGTTAACCACCATGTAAAACCATTGCTGTATCTTGGTGTTCAATTTGTCTGGTTTATTTCTATCTATGCAGTGGCTGCAAACTTCCACAAAGCTTCTCGCTCAAACTCCTCCATCGCCTCCTCCAGGGCTTCATCATCATGCCCATCAACCTCCAGAATGTCTGCCATGTCCTCTAAAATGTCCGCCACATCTTCAGCGAAGTCACTGAAGAGAACTTTGTCATGGACGAACACACCGTCTTGAAAAAACATGCCGACCAACTTCTGAATCTCGGCTTTGCTGTCCGGCGTAGCCCTCTCCAGCCTGCTCAGGTAGCCATCTAACAACTCCTCGAATTCAGACAGTTCTACGGGAAAGAGCCCTTCCTGGCTAGCGCAGTCCTCAACACCACTACAGCCCGCCAGGGGGCGAACGTTGCGTCCAAGTTTCTCCTCCTGGTGCTTCCAGAAGCTGGTGTGGTCATACTGGTGGGTCTGGTGGTGGTGGTGATGTTGCTGCTGATGGTTGGAGTCTTGTTGATGGTGATGATTGGACTCTTTCTTGTAGGGTTTCCTGGACTGCCAGGGCCTCTCCTGCTTTCTTTTATCCCTGTCCATCCTGCGCTCATTCTTCTTTCTCTCCCACTCATCCTGGGATTTCCTCCAGGCCTCTTTATGAGAGTTTTGTTTGTTTGCCTTCCAGTCCCTCTCCTTCCTCTTGTCTTTCTCTTTCCATTCGCCCTCATTCTTGTCTTTGCTGTGTTTCCAATCTTTCTCTCCCTTCCACTCCTTCTTCTCCTTTTTCCAGTGGTCTTTGCCGTTGTCCTTGGCTTTCTTCCCGTCCCTCTTGTTCTTCTTGACCTCAATCCTGTTCCCCATCTTCTCCACCTGCTCACTGAGTCTCTTCTGGATCTCAGCCAGGCTCTCCCTCACAGTCTTCTGGTACCCACCACCTTTCTTATACCCACCATCCTTCTTCATCCCCTCCAGTCTCTTCCTGCTTTCCTCCAACAGCACCTTCTGCCTCTGAAGCTCTTCCTTCACCCTGGCCCCCTCTCTCGGATCCCTCCTCCTTTCGGGCCCTGCTGTGGTGCTACTCTGGTTGCTAATCCCAGGTTGGCCAGTAGGGGGTGGAGTTGGGCTTGAGGGAGGTGGGGGTGTTTCCTTGTTGGCTGAGGTAGACATATCAGAACAAAAATCAGTGAGTTACCGGTAGCTAACTCCGTTCCGTACATATGTGGGCAATCGCGGCATTCAAACGAGGCTGCAATGAAAACTAATTGGACTGTAGCGAATGTTGGCATCAAAATCCGGGGTGTGAACTAAGTTCGGATTCAGCATTGATTGACATGGTAATGGACCATGAGAAATGTTGAAAAAAAGTGTGACGTGTCACAACGTAACGTACAGCAGCATAATGCAACTCATTCTGTGTCATACAGCCACTCAAATCATATCAAATCAAATTTGTCACATACACATGGTTAGCAGATGTTAATGCGAGTGTAGCGAAATGCTTGTGCTTCTAGTTCCGACCATGCAGTAGTATCTCTCCACCAAGTGTAGCGCTTCTCTCGCAGATTAAAAACAAGAAATTATCAATGGTGAGTGTAAAGTGAATTACTCGTGAGTTCATCAATAGTTCATTCAATCAATTGTTAATTTTTCACGTAATCACTGCGAACCATGGCTCAAAAACCATGACACCCAGTTTAATTGTGAAGAGGCTTGTACCCTAGCAGGTACAGCATTGGACTAGTAACCGAAAGGTTGCAAGATCGAATCCCCGAGCTGACAAGGTAAAAATCTGTCGTTCTGCCTCTGAACAAGGCAGTTAACCCACTGTTCCTAGGCCGTCATTGAAAATAAGAATTTGTTCTTAACTGATTTGCCTAGTTAAATAAAGGTAAACATTTATTTTATTTTATTGTGAACATAAATTTAGCACCGCCCTAAAAACCCTATTCAAATTACACAAACCTTCAAATAGGTATGTAATGAGACATTATATAAACTCTTTATAGTGTTTTATTTACATTTTAGAGGTGATAAGTTGGACAAATCGGTTGACCTGGAAGTTGACCTGGAAGTATTACGTTTTTTGGGCGCTAAAATAAAAGGTCAAATGTACAGAACAGCGTGATGTACAAAAGTGGGTTAGTTACCGTTACAGCATTCAGCTACCATACCAGAGAATTATGTTACATGCATGTTAAAGAAGAGATTCACAACAGTAATTAAACCTCCCCTGAACCATACAGTTCACTTTGATCAGGGTTGGGGTAAATTCAAATTGAGGCAGTCAATTTAGGAATTGACTTGAATAAAACATTTTTACAACTTTTGAAAAAATTGCTTCTAGTTTTCAGTTTATTTAAAAGTCATTGGAATGTCAGTTTACTTCCTGAATGAACTGCCTTATTCGAATTAACCGAAATACTGACATATTTATAGATTATCAAACAAATGATGGATATTATCAATGGAAGAAAGACTAATGAATAATTAATGTGTTCCCAGTGAAATGAAAATACTGTACCTTCTGTGATTTGGGACAGTTCGGTCACTCTAGCCCTCAGCGTTTCCAGCTCCTCCTTCAGGCCAGGTAGGGATGACAGCTCTTCTTTCATATTATTTTCTTGCTCCAGATCTCCTTTTCCGTTTTCATTACCCGTTGCGGATCCTGCATTTAGGGCGGAGTCAAGTTCCTCTTTATGGGCCTGTAAAAGAGAGGGGAAAACTTTATTTGTAGGAAGGTAGGACATAATAATAAATAAAGATTCAAAAAAGATTTAAATGTAAAATAATTAGGCTGTGGATCTGACTTTTTCAGGATGTTTTAGTCCAAAGACCCTGAGCAGAGAACAGGCTATTCAGGCGAATGGGGCTCGTTTAATAAAGTTAGATCAAAACTGAACCAATGTCTGCAAGATCACATAATTAACACATTTACAGTTGTGTTACACCTAAAGTCCTCTGTGTTGCAGGACGAAACAGAACTCCCTGTTGCAATGACATCTACTAGATACAGAGCCTATACTTTTGAAAAATGTTACATTACAAAGTGGGATTGAAATAGATTGAATTGTAATTTGTCAAGTTCCACTTTATGGGCCTGTAACAGAGGGAAAAACGTAGCTTTTTTCTTAGTAAGGTAGGATCTTTTAGTCCACAGATCCGGAGCTTCCCTAAGCTTCTGCGCATGACAAGCATTTCGCTACACTCGCATTAACATCTGCTAACCATGTGTACAGTGTATGTGACCAATAAAATTGATGTGTGGATCATGTTTTGCGCATGTGTATATTCTCTACTTTATGCGCAGAGAACAGGCTGCTCAGGTGAATGGTGCTCATTAAATCAAAACTGAATCAATGTCTGCAAGATCACATAATGATCACAGTATTCTACAAAACAGAACCAAATATAATAGTAATGGTTTATTCTGTTATGTGGAATACTGTCATCATTATGTGACATTGCAGACATTGATTCAGCTTTGATCCAACTTTATTAAAACGAGCACCATTCGCCTGAGTAGCCTGTTCTCTGCCCGTAAAGTAGAGAATATACAAATGCGCAGAACGTGATCCACATATGCACAGAAGCGTCGGAAGCTCCGGATCTTCTAGTCCAGCGGACTGGAGATCCTGAAAAAGTCAGATCCACAGCCATTCGGAAATAACTATATGGTTCATGGGCTGACCTGGAGTTGTGTTTCTAACTGGGAGATTTGCAGATTTTCTTGTGTCAGTTTATCCAAAAGCTCTTTCATCTCCTGAGGATCGTTTAGCCAGTCCTGTCCAGCAGAATACAAATCACAGACAATCAACACAGCATTATATATTCTACCGTTCAAAAGTATGGGGTCACTTAGAAATGTCCTTGTTTTTGAAAGAAAAGCAACTTTTTTGTCCATTACAAATAACAAATTGATCAGAAATACAGTGTAGACATTGTTAATGTTGTAAATGACTACTGTAGCTGGAAACAGCTGATTTTAAATGAAATATCTACATAGGTGTACAGAGGCCCATTATCAGCAACCATCACTCCTGTGTTCCAATGGCACATTATGTTAGCTAATCCAAGTTTATCATTTTAAAAGGCTAATTGATCATTAGAAAAACCCTTTTGCAATTATGTTAGCACAGATGAAAACTGTTGTTCTGATTAAAGAAGAAATAAAACTGGCCTTCCTTAGCCTAGTTGAGATTCTGGAGTATCAGCATTTGTGGGTTTGATTACAGGCTCAAAATTGCCAGGAACAAAGGACTTTCTTCTGAAACTCGTCAGTCTATTCTTGTTCTGAGAAATGAAGGCTACTCCATGCGAGAAATTGCCAAGAAACTGAAGATCTCATACAACGCTGTGTACTACTCCCTTCACAGAACAGCGCAAACTGTCTCTAACCAGAATAGAAAGAGTGGGAGGTCCCGGGGAACAACTGAGCAAGAGGACAAGTACATTCGAGTGTCTAGTTTGAGAAACAGATGCCTCACAAGTCCTCAACTGGCAGCTTCATGAAATAGTACCCGCAGAACACCAGTCTCAACGTCAACAGTGAAGAGGCGACTCCATGCCCCTTTTAAATCATTCGATTACGCATTCTTATCTCTAAGTTTGTCCAGTTCCTTTAACTTCCATCCCAATACAACATTGTTGAAAGTGACGATGACCGAGAAAGTAGGATAGAGCAACAGACCTGGTTTTGTTCTTTGTCACTCAGCTCATCCGAGTCATCTGTCAAAAAAGAAAACAATACATCAAACCACATTTTCCAAACTTATGTAACGTATATCAACACACCTGCATATATTTGATCATCCAAAAAGCAAAGCCCATTTTTAACTACTCTATCGGAGCATAACATTGTTGGGAAGTTATTTGGTCATTGGCACAATCTCTGACCATTTGCATGCCTGACCAAACATCAAATCAAATGTTTTTTGTCACGTGCGCCAAACGAAACAGGTGTAGACCTTAATGTGAAATGCTTACTTATAAACCCTTAACCAACAATGCAGTTTATAAAATACGGATTAAATAAAGTAAAGAACAAAACGACGAGGCTATATACAGGGGGTAGGGGTAAAGTGACTATGCATAGATTTAAAAAAAGGGGGGGGAAGGTCTATGTAAATATTTCAGGTAGCCATTTGATTAGCTGTTCAGCAGTCTTATAACTTGGGGGTAGAAGCTGTTAAGAAGCCTTTTGGACCTAGACTTGGTGCTCTGGTAGCGCTTGCCGTGTGGTAGCAGTGAGAACAGTCCATGACTAGGGTGGTTGGAGTCTTTGGCAATTTTTTGGTCCTTCCTCTGACACCACCTGGTATAGGTGGTGTAAGACCACCTGGTATAGAGGTCCTGGATAGCAGGAAGCTTGGCCCACGTGATGTACTGGGCCGTATGAACTACCAAACATGTTGCTTATTATGGGTTATGTCTTCAACTTGGCCACTGCAAAATCCAGTAGCCATTGTCGATACTTTACTGTAACTGTTTACAGTATAGGCAAGTGCATGAAGGGTGAGACAGGATTAGCGCTTCAGCGACTGAATGAGAATTAGCTATCATAAAAGCTAACACTGACATTTCTTATTTTTCTACAGACCTACAGTCATCCAGATCAGGGACGAAACCTGTTGGTACAGCACATCTTAATCATAGAGCCTAAAAGTCTTTGTATAGGCCCTACAGGCGCCGAGGCACTTGACTAAAGAGTTGATTTACAATATAGAAACACTGAAGGCATTGCAGTCTGTATTGCATTCATGATCTTGAATGGTAATTTGTCAGCTCTCTCAACTAGTCACATCTCAGTTTTCAAATCATTAACACATTTACAGTTGTGTTACACCTCAGGTCCTCTGCGCATCAGGACGAAAAAATTAATAAAAATGTAATAACTAAAATATTAAGTCAGAGGAAGACCCTAAAAATTGTCAAAGACTCCAGCCACCCAAGTCATAGACTGTTCTCGCTGCTACCGCACAGCAAGCAGTACCCGAGCGCCAAGTCTGGGACCAAAAGGCACCTTAACAGCTTCAACCCTCAAGCGATAAGACTGCAGAACAGTTAATCAAATGGCTACACGGACAATTTACATTGACCTCCTTTATTATTAATCTGAATTGTTTTGCATTGACTCCCTTGCAATGGCTCTATGCACACATACTACACTGACACCCCCCCCCACACGCTGCTGCTACGCCGTTTATTATATATCCTGACTGATTGCCTAGTCACTTTTACCCCTACCCACATATACATACAGTATTACCTCAACTACCTCGTAGCCCTGCACATTGACTCGGTACTCGTACTCCTCGTATATAGCCTCGTTATTGTTTTTATTTTGGTAGTACTTTTTAGTTCTGCACTGTTGGGAATGGCCTCATAACTAAGCATTTCACTGTAAAATCCACATCTGTTGTATTCAGTGCATGTCACCAATAACATTTGATTTGATTTAGTCGTTGCATAAGTATTCACCCCCTTTGTTTAGGCACGCCTAAATTAGTTCAAAAGTAACACTTGGCTTAACAAATCACATAAAAAGTTATATGGAATCGCTCTGTGTGAAATATCTTTAAAAAAGGTCCCTCAGGCAAGTATTGAATTTAATGCACAGATTCAACTAGGGAGACCAGGGAGATTTTCAAAAGCCTCATAAAGAGCAGTGATTGGTAGATGGGTAACAATAACAAATCAGACATCGAATATATACAGTACCAGTCAAAAGTTGACACACCTACTCATTCCAGGGATTCTTTATTTCAAAACAAATTCTACATTGTAGAATAGTGAAGACATCACAACTATTAAATAACACATATGGAATCATGTAGTAACCAAAAGAGTTCAATCAAAATATATTCTTCAAAGTAGCCACCCTTTGCCTTGACAGCTTTGCACACTCTTGGCATTCTCTCAACCAGCTTCATGAGGTAGTCACCTGGAAAGCATTTCAATTAACAGGTGTGCCTTGTTAAAAGTGAATGTAGAACTTCTTTCCTTCTTAATGTGTTTGAGCCAATCAGTTGTGTTGTGACAAGGTATGGGAGGTATACAGAAGATAGACCTATTTGGTAAAAGACCAAGTCCATATTATGGCAAAAACAGCTAAAATAAGCAGAGAAACAGTCCATCATTATTTTAAGACATGAAGGTCAGTCAATCTGGAAATTTCAAGAACTTTGTAAGTTTCTTCAAGTGCAGTTGCAAAAACCATCAAGCGCTTTGATGAAACTGGCTCTCACGAGGACCGCCACAGGAAAGGAAGACCTTGCGTTATCCTCTGCAGCAGAGGATAAGTTCATTAGATTTATCAGCCTCAGAAATTGCAGCTCAAATAAATGCTTCACAGAGTTCAAGTAACAGACATCTCAACATCACTGACACTGTCAGTGACAACCCTTGGGTTGTGCCGTGGCGGAGATCTTTGTGGGCTATACTCGGCCTTATCTCAGGATGGTAAGTTGGTGGTTGAAGATATCCCTCTAGTGGTGTGGGGGCTGTGCTTCGGCAGAGTGGGTGGGGTTATATCCTGCCTGTTCGGACGGGGCCACAGTGTCTCCCAACCCCTCCTGTCTCAGCCTCCAGTATTTATGCTGCAGTAGTTTGTGTCAGGGGGCTAGGGTCAGTCTGTTATATCTGGAGTATTTCTCCTCTCTTATCCGGTGTCCTGTGTGAATTTAAGTATGCTCTCTCTAATTCTCTCTCTTTCTCTCTTTCTCTCTTTCTCTCGGAGGACCTGAGCCTTAGGACCATTCCTCAGGACTACCTGGCCTGATGACTCCTTGCTGTCCCCAGTCCACCTGGCCGTGCTGCTGCTCCAGTTTCAACTGTTCTGCCTGCGGCTATGGAACCCTGACCTGTTCACCAGACATGCTACCTGTCCCAGACCTGCTGTTTTCAACTCTCTAGAGACAGCAGGAGTGCTAGAGATACTCTGAATGATTGGCTATGAAAAGCCAACTGACATTTACTCCTGAAGTGCTGACCTGTTGCACCCTCGACAACCACTGTGATTATTATTATTTGACCCTGCTGGTCATCTATGAACATTTGGACATCTTGGCCATGTTCTGTTATAATCTCAACCTGGCACAGCCAGAAGAGCACTGGCCAAGAGGACTGTTCCTCTCTAGGTTTCTTCCTAGGTTCTGGCCTTTCTAGGGAGTTTTTCCTTGCCACCGTGCTTCTACACCTGCATTGCTTGCTGTTTGGAGTTTTAGTCTGGGTTTCTGTACAGCACTCTGTGACATCAGCTGATGTAAGAAGGGCTTTATAAATAAAGTTGATTTATTTAGAATTCAAGGCACACTTAACCAGCATGGCTACCACATAATTCTGCAGCGATAAGCCTTCCCATCTGGTTTGCGCTTAGTGGGACTATCGTTTGTTTTTCAACAGGACAATGACCCAACATACCTCCAGGCTGTGTACGGGCTATTTGACCAATAAGGAGAGTGATGGAGTGCTGCATCAGATGACCTGGCCTCCACAACCACCTTACCTCAATCCAATTGAGATGGTTTGGGATGAGTTGGACCACAGAGTGGAAAAAGCACCCAAATTTTCAGCCTATGTGGTAACTCCTCCAAGACTGTTGGAAAACCATTCCAGGTGAAGCTGGTTGAGAGAATGCCAAGAGTGTGCAAAGCTATCATCAAGGCAAAGGGTGGCTACTTTAAAGAATCTAAAATCTATTTTGATTTGTTTAACACTGTTTTGGTTACTACATGATTCCATGTGTTATTTCATAGTGTCTTCACTATTATTCTACAATGTAGAAAATAGTAAAAAATTCAGAAACACCCTTAAATTAGTAGGTGTGTCTAAACTTTTGACTGGTACTGTATATCTTTATTAAGCATGGTCAAGTTAATAATTTTGCTGTGGATGATGTACTAAACCACCCAGACACATCAAAGATGCAGTCATTCTTCTGAACTGAGCTGCAGGACATGAAGGAAACTGCTTAGGGATGTCACCATGGGGTAAAAACAGCTACAGAGTTCTATGGCTGCAATGGGAGAAAACCGAGCATGGTTAGTGAATAGTGAATAGAAAAAAGACACAGCATAAAAACTATTCCAAAACATGAATATGTATGCAATAAGGCACAAAACCAGGGCTCTCCAACCCTATTCCTGGAGAGCTACTCTCCTGTAGGTTTTTACTCCAGCCTCAATTGTAACCAACCTGATTCAGCTTATCAACCAGCTAATTATTAAAATCAGGTGCACTTGATTAGGGTTGGAGCGAAAACCTACAGGACTGTAGCTAAACTGAAAGCGCGAACCACCGCATTTAACCACGGCAAGGTGACTGGGAATATGGCTGAATATAATTTGACCTTCATAAATCTGGTAATGGCTACAAGAAGATCCACAAACGATTGAATATACCACTGAGCACTGTCAGGGCAATTATAAAAAAAAATCTAAAGATATGGAACAGTTGAAAACCTCAAGGGTAGAGGACGCAAATGCACTTTGCCCCCCAGGATAGGGAGGAGGATGGTGAGAGAAGCAACAAAATCCTCAAGAATCACTGTGAAAGAATTGCAGGCCCAGGTTTCAAAAAGCACCATCAGACGCCACGTCCACAACCACAGGCTCTTTGGAAGGGTTGCCAGAAGAAAGCCCTTTCTGACCCCAAGACACAGACGCAAGCGCTTGGAGTTTACCAAACGTCATTTAAATTATGACTGGAAGAAGGTGCTCTGGTCAGATGAGACCAAAATTGAACGTTTTGGTCAGATACAGCATCGGCATGTTTGGCGTCGAAACAGGAGGAGAGGCACCTCATACCCACGCTGCAATATGGAGGGTGGTCAGTGATGTTTTGGGGCTGTTTTAATAACAGAGGTCCAGGGGCACTGGTTAAGATTGATGGAAGAACGAATTCCACCAAGTATCAGGCAATTTTGGCTGACAATCTGGTTGCCTCTGCCAGAAGGCTGGGACTTGGCCGTAGGTGGACTTTCCAACAAGACAATGACCCGAAACATACCTCAAGATCCACACAGAAATGGTTCTGTGACAACAAAATCAATGTTCTGCCATGGCCATCTCAGTCGCCGGATCTCAATCCAATTGAAAACTTGTGGGCTGAGTGGAAGAGGGCAGTTGATAAGCGCAAACCCAAGAATGTGAAGGATCTTGAAAGGGTCTGCATAGAGGAATGGTCCAAAATCCTTCCAAATGTGTTCCTTAACCTTATCAAACATTACAGGAAAAGACTCCATGCTGTTATCCTTGCCAGAGGCGGTTGCACTAAGTACTAAATGAGGAGTGACAATAATTATGAAACCTTGATTTTGGTGCCCACTGTACATAGACATGGAATCACTAGTCACTTTAATAATGTTTACATACTGTTTTACTCATTTCATATGTATATACTGTATTTTGGTCAATGCCACTCCAACATTGCTCATCCTAATATTAATATATTTCTTAATTACATTAGTTTACTGTGTGTATTGTTGTGAACTGTTAATTACTACTGCACTGTTGGAACTAGGAACACAAGCATTTCGCTACACCCACAATAACATCTGCTAAATATGTGTATGTGACCAATACAATTTGATTTATATTATTATTATTAAAATATTTTATATACACTTTGACATAGTATTTTGTGTAGATCATTGACCATTTTATTTTAATCAAACTTAGTAACACAAAATGTGAAGCAATCCAAGGGGGCTGTAGGCATTACAGTGCATTAGGAAAGTAGTCAGACCCTTGACTTTTCCCACATTTTGTTACGTAACAGTCTTATTCTAAAATGGATTAAATCGGGGTTTTTCCCGCTCAATCTACACACAATAACCCATAATGACAAAGCAAAAACAGGTGTAATTTTTGGGGACAAATTTATATCTCTATATATTTTTTTATTAAATTACATTTAAATAAGTATTCAAACCCTTTACTCTGTACTTTGTTGATCACACCTGATTACAGCAGTGATTACAGCCTAAAGTCTTACTGTGTATGACGCTACAAGGTTGGCACACCTGTATTTGGGGAGTTTCTCCCATTCTTCTCTGCAGATCCTCTCAAACTCTGTCAGGTTGGATGGGGAGCGTCGCTGCACAGCTATTTTCAGGTCTCTCCAGAGATGTTTGATCGGGTTCAAGTCCGGGCTCTGGCTGGGCCACTCAAGGACATTCAGACTTGTCCCGAAATCACTCCTGCGTTGTCTTGGCTGTGTGGTTAGGGTCGTTGTCCTGTTGGAAAGTGAACCTTCGCCCCAGTCTGAGGTCCTGAACTCTCTGGAGCAGGTTTTCATCAAGGATCTCTCTGTACTTTGCTCCGTTCATCTTTCCTTCTATCCTGAATAGGCTCCCAGTCCCTGCAGCTATAAAACATAGTCACAGCATGATGCTGCCACCACCATGCTTCACCGTAGGGATGGTGCCAGGTTTCCTCCAGATGTGATGCTTGGCATTCAGGCCAAAGGGTTCAATCTTCAATCAGACCAGAGAATCTTGTTTCTCATGGTCAGTCCTTTAGTCAAACTCCAAGAGGGCTGTCATGAGCTTTTTACTGAGGAGTGGCTTCCGTCTGGCCACTACCATAAAGGCCTGATTGGTGAAGTGCTACACAGATGGTTATCTTTCTGGAAGGTTCTCCCATCTCCATAGAGGAACTCTGGAAACAGGATGCACCAGAGCTCGATTTCAAGTCTCATAGCAAAGGGTCTGAATACTTATGTAAATAAGGTATCTGTTTTTTATTTTTAATACATTTGCAAACATTTCTAAAAACCTGTTTTCGCTTTGTCATTATGGGGTATTGATGTGCAGTTAAGAAAAAAAATATTGAATCTGTTTTAGAATAAGGCTGTAACAAAATGTGAATACTTTCCGAATGCATTAAGTCATATAGATTTTATCATAAGAATGAAATTGATGCATTATTCAGCCTGTGTGTCTATTGCAAAATGTCCATTCCATAAGAAAATAAATGGAAAAAAATTACACTAGCAAAATCTGGTTTAGACTGAACTCACCGGAGAGGAAGAGGGACCCTAGACAGAGCAGGACAAGGGCACACACAATGCATGTGTTCATAGAGAAGCCCTTCTCTTTCCTCTCTGCCATTTTGAACTCCACCTCTTCATCGTCCGATGTCATTTCTGGTGCCACATATCTCCTCCTCAGACCAACTCCTTCCTCAGAACTCCTGTCAGCTCTTCCAAAGTCAAAGCTACTGGGAGATTCTAGCAGAGGAACAGACAAGAGCAGAAAGATCGATGATGAGCTAAATTAAAATCATGCACTAAAGCTATTGAAAATGTTATACAAAAGTGTTAGATGGTAGAATGCTCTGAATGTAGATATATGTTGTGTGTAATTCTAACGCAAATTTTGTTTTTGTAACTGTTTGTTGAGTCGGGGTGTGTTAAAACCCATATGTTTTTTGAATTTGGATGAGCTGGAGTTGGATGGAGGATCGAATTTTGAGCCTGAAATCGACTACAGCAATGTGGGGTCTTCATCTGATTCTGATGTTGATTTTCTGTCACATTTCTGTTTTGCATTATTTACCAAGCATTGGTGTTTATGGCAAATTCTTTAACTGGATTGGATTGTATTACCTACTATTACTCATCAAATGTAGAAATAAAACATGTGTTGCAGTAGACCTTTGTAGAATAATACAGAACATATTCCTATGTGCATGTTATGTACTTCAAAATACACAAATGTTCAATATAAACAAAATGTTCTTAAGTCATGACTACATTCAATCAAATTATTATTTTGTACAACGGTATTTATTTAGTTTGATTACAACCCAGTAGGTGAATCTGATGCGTAGGCTAAAGGGGACACCAGACAACATTCATTATCAGGTACTTGTAGGCTGAGAAACCAAGTTGTTCTAGGGTTAATTGTATGCAATATCTCAGAAAATGTTCACTGATTTCCAACCTAGTGTACAAATCCATACCTTCTTCCTTTGGTATATCAGTCACTTTTTCAGGTAATTCAGTCTCTTCCTTTTCCACTGCTGGCTCTTCTGCTGCCTCCTCTGAACCAATGGTCTCTGGAGGAGGACCATCAGGGGCTGGGCTTTCTGTAGCAGCATGGTGTTCTTGGGCAGGGCTTAGAGGCTCCTCAGAGCTCTCTGGGAGGGGGCCAATATCAGGGACAGTGTCAGATTGGGGGCCCGTTGGGATGAGGGAGTCCGTGTGAATGCTTATGTCAGGTTCGGCACTAGTTTCTAGGGCAAGACTCTCAGGTACAGAGCCTGTATCAGTGTGGGTATCAAGGGTGGAGCTCTCAGGGACAGGGCTTAACTCAGGCTCAACCTCTGAGGGGGGTGGTTCTGTGAAGGGAACATGCAGTGGCACAACCAGATCGACATGAGTGACAAAGGGCATGGCAGCGAGTTGCTCATTGTCAGTGGGGGAGCTGGTTACCATATCATGGATGATGGGGGGTTCAGGTTGACTCGCCAGGTCAGGGTCAAGGGGCGCATGGCTAGACAGGGATGGGCTTAACAGGGTAGGGCTGGAGGGGACAGGGCCCTCACAGATATCAGGAGTCGTTTCCTGGCAAACCTGGGAATCAGAGGAGAATAAAAGCACAAACCTTTACAGTAATTGGTAATAATGAGTTATAACCATAGACATCATATGCCATATAACATAAGACACCATTTTGAACCTTGTATTCCGAAAGATTATGCTGTGAGAACGATACCCTCAGAAAGCATTGTGTTCATCAGGGACTCACAGTACAGACCTGTTGGCCCTCCTCTGACAGAACTGTTTGTACTGGAGTCTCCGGGTCACTTGGCTTAGACTCCACAGTGGCCCCTGGAACAGCATACAACAAAACAATAATATAACATGAATAACATCCACACAACTTCATTATGCAACATCCATTCATTCGGACAATAACAGAATACTCCACACAGAAAGTATAGGGAAACAGTATCAAGTGTAAGATTGAGCTCAGGTACCTGTGACTTCCTCTGACAGACTAGGGACATCACAAAGACTCTCAGTTCCATCATCCACTGGACCCACGCTCTCAGCAGCTTCCTGAAATGTAGAGAGCATAGGGTTCTCATGGTCAACTCAACCTTTGTCTATTCACCTCACCATTCATTCATTCACACTGCCACTGATACAGAATATGTGGGTAAAGTGGAAATGTAATATAAAACTCACAGCATTGAATACTAATCTATAATCAAATGCTGTGTTGAGGTGATCAGCCTATTCTTTTGTCATAACATTTGGCAAGGTGTTGGCACCAGACCTCAATTTCAAATACTTTGAGCATTTGCTTGAGTATGCCTGGAGCAGGGTTGCCATGGCCATGATTTTCCGCAAATTCGGCTACTTTGAAAAACAATGTCATCGGTGAAAATGTATTGGTTGCGTGTTTTTGGGCTACTTCTAAGTTGCACTGCACCCACTATGACATTTCTCTTTAAAAAAAGAATCTCTTTCACTGTGACCTGGTGCTGCTGACTATCAGGCAGTGAGGCAGGCTGTTGCTGTGTCTGTGTGGGTGTGATGGGGAGGGCTGGAGGGGTGTGTGAGTGTGTGTTGAGAGCGCTGCAGCAGACAGCCGAGTCCACTAGTCGCGTGAGTGGAGACCAAGCAGAACGTGTGCAATCGTGACAACTTTCTACCAGTAATAGGCCATTTAGATTGTCCTTATGGAGACCTCTTTTTACCAATCTTTTTTCCATAAAACATTAACAAGTTAGAACTGATGCGCATCAAGAAATAACAGCGACAAAGCACTGGAAAACAACTATGGGCACATTAGATACATTTGCTCGGAGGCGGTTTAAATTCCATTCCAATGTCGACTTTGCTTATAAACCGTATCAAGTGAAGTGTTTTACCCACGCTCAGTTCTTGGGTCTCGAGGGCTGGAAATTTGAAATGGAAGTTATGAAACTCCCTTGCGTGCTTCTGTTATGGGAGGAAAAAGTCCTCAATGAAACTGACATTAAAATATGGAGAATGATACATTTGCATATGAAGCCTATTAATTTATATGCCATTGTGGGCCACTGGAGCCTATCATTTGATCCAATAAATGTCAAAATGAAGCCATCTCAAGTCAATGTGTGCCACTTGTGTAGCCTACATGGACATGGCAAACAGATTTAAAGTCTAACTTCCGTTTCTTGTTGTTGTAGCCTTGTGTTATGCAATTATTAATGGCCATGTTTAGTTAATTAAATTAGAAGTTATCAAAGTTCTATCGAAATTGCAGATCAGTTGTTAGAAAACAATAAGATTGACGTAACAGTCAGACTAGGTTACAGTTTTTTTTTAAATCATAAAAATCACTGGCTGTTGTTGACAAGCAAATTCAGTTCCTAGCCATATTATTGATATTTGAATCAAATTACAACACCATCCTCAGTAGCCTATACCAGCAGGTTACTGGGCAACAAGCACTTACCTCAAAACCACCTTGCTATTCATGTTGAATAAATGAGTGTCAATTTGAACTAAGAAAGCTGCTAAATTATTCAGCTTACATATTGGCCTATCAGGGTCTGTAGGCCACCGGCATCGAGCTATGCAAACCACGGCAAACCAACCAGTTTAATTACAATCATAAACCCAGACTTAAGTCTGTAGCCTATGCCTATTGAAATGACATGTAAATCTCGCAAACAAGCCATTTATAACAGTTTGTATACATCGCAAAAATTTAAATCTAAGTACGATAAAATCTTAAATCAAGGCAATATATGCTTGTTTTTTGTCTGACAAGATATTTCTTCTTACCGGGCAGTTATGTTAGAGCATTTCACTTGTTTCAATTTTTTTTGTCCTTAATATAACTTGTTACTGAGATTGTATTACTGGTTCTGAGTAACTTAATGCTTGAAACTATAATTATAAAGCGGTTTGATCAACACTGACAAGTACAGAACTGCTTTGTCAAAGTCAGAATTTCTTTTTTCATCTCTTCACATATTAAGAACAGATAATGACCAAATGTAATTCACTGTTTTATTGTCAGTCTTACACACAGCACAGCAATCATGTAGACAAAATACAGTACAGAACAAAGACGGTACACTTTTCATATCTGGGGAACACACTGAGTCATTTGAACTGTTGTACAATTCTATTACATCCCCAAGATGGTATTTGACTTGTACATAAGTTTGGCTCTTGTTGCGAATTGTGTAATAAGAGGTCAAATCAACCAGCTTTTCAGCATCCACTAACTCAGTGGCCTGTACAAGGTGCGTGGACCTCAACTTGATAAGCCATAATGTTTAAATCAAAGCATATAATTTGAAATGGTTGATATTACAAACTATAAAGCCTAGAATCAACAAGAAATATGTTCTTGACCAGTTCAAATTCTGGCATTCAGTACTTTGGCAAAGATCATGGACTTCTGAGTTATGTATTTATTACAAGCCATTTGAATGATACAGCATGGTTTACTTAATTGAAACCTAGGAAGACCGTCAATTGTCCACGTAAATATTGTAGATCTTCAACCTCTGATACAGGTCCCATCTCCCTTTCATTTGAAAAATGTGGGTGCATTGAACTGTCAACATGTTGGCAGCTTTCATATATTTGGTTCTGATTGATCAAAGACCTGCAAATATTTTTTTAAATTGAGCTTGGAAGCACATTGTTTCTTTAAACAATGTTTAGACTTGAACCACATACACATGTCTAACCATTGGACCCAATGACTTTATCGGTGATGGCAAATGTATCATATAATTCTGTTTAGGTGTAACATCGCGGTCTGGAAAAAGCTCCTTCGAATGCTTCAAATGATTTTCAATTAGTAACTTCCACCTAGACACAGTCACAATGGAAAGAACCGGTGCAAATAATAAATATATGCGCATTGACTTCCAAACTCTCCAAAACAAATGGCAATATCCTTAGCAGGACAAGCATTTGCCCAGATTACTGTTTTAGTACATTAACATCAAGTGATGGTAAACTAACAGAAATTGGGGATGGCCGATCTCTAACATCTAGAGGGGAATAAGGGAAACCAAGAATAGATCAATCTGTCCTGACACAACAAGATAATTCAAAACACATTTGATTTCCAATGGGGCTACCTACGCCTTCCAGAATTACATGCATAATGTCTTGCGGAGTTTGTTGTATAATATCAAAGGCTGGGAATTCAACTAACTTGCTCCTTCTATTGATCCCATAGGTTGTTCTCGGGCTGTTGCGAAGCAAGTCCGTCTTTGCCTTTTCTATTTCATCACACTGTCTGACATGCTTCTCCAATGTCCTTTTAGTATATGCATCCTCATTGAAGTGTGACTGCATGTCCTTAAAAGAACACTCAGTGTCTGCACTTACTGTAGGCAAAGCCTCTTTGAACCCTGATAGTTCATGTTGTGCCAGGGTGTCTCCACAGAGAGACCATGGCACCATATATCGTTTTCCCTCCATTAATAGTTTGCATTTTAACCCCACTGTACAATGCATCTGTCTTCCTTGACTCTATTCAATATTACATCTCCACCAGATTGACAGAGGTCTGCTGATCTAGCCATGGCAAGTAGCCTGATAGCAGCCAGTTTAGACCTGGATGTATATTTCCTAGGGTGTAGTACACCATTAACAACTTGTTTTTTGATGCAAAGGATCCTAGTAGATCACAGATCTCTATTTCATCCGTGTACAGAACAATCTGCAATGCCTTTGGTTTCTCTGAAAATAATTTTAGAAGAGCACCATCAACAATTAAATGAAAAGAACTTTCCCTGCACATCTGGGGTCCCTTTTCAACCATAGAACAAAATCCTTGGGTGTGATAAGAACTGTTCTAGACTTTTGACTAATGGTACATAATGAAATCATTTGTCTTTGATGAACAGGTCTTTTGATGCTCCACATTTCATCCTGCATATGGTTCGAGGAACTGGAATTTCCTCTGCTTCCAAACAGCTAAACTGCTTCTTAATAACACTATCCTGTCTAAATGTTGTTGCAACGTCAGCAAAGGGGTCAATGAAATTGTCAACTATATCCACAGCATCTTTTTCAAGTTGACCTGATGTGCTTCCTGAATGCTTCCTTAGCACTCCCTCCCATCTGCTTCCTGAGGTTGTCCAATAGTGATGATTGATACTGCTGTACCCCAGCAACAATGTCATTCACACCTTTGAGTGAGTGAGAGAGGAGAGAAAGGAGAAAGAGAGGAGAGAGAGAGAGAGAGAGAGAGAGAGAGAGATCAATCAATCAATCAATCATGGAGGTTGGAACACACAATCAGGACAACCTAGCACTAAGAATGAACTCAACCATCACTGAACCACTACAAAATGCTCTGCATAATGTCACTAACCAAATGCTGTGCTCTGTTCAGATAAAGCATCTTACCTGTGAGAGACAATGCTTGGCTCTGGCATTTATCACAAAAGCATGTGTTGTCAGATCCCCCCAAAAAGTTGACATTGAATGTAGTATCATGACATGTCCAGCCTGCACATTACTAGTTCATGACAAGTATAATGTTAGAGACAGGAGAAGTGGTTGCGAAGACTATGAATGCTATTAGTATAGCCAAGTACTTAAAAAAAAATATGGTCAATTTCAGTAGACTGCCACCAACCGAGTAACTTACTTGTTGCACTGTGACAGCTCCATGTTGGTCAATGCCCCGTTGCCCTTCATCTGAGTCAGGTGTATAGAGTTGCTGATCAGTGATGCAGGAGTTAACTAGAAGCTGATCGGGTTGAATGTTGTCCTGTGTACCACATTCAAAGAAACAGATTATTATTTGAAGTTGTATTTAGTTTCACCAAGAGCTAATGAAGTGTTTTGTTCCTATTTATCATTGATTATTTTCACATTAACCCAGCTTTAGCCATAAGAGTAATTATAGCTAAAATGATCGAATAGCCTATGGACAGTATGACTTGTCCATGTATCGTCCGTTCATTAAATTATTTTTTTAAATCCAGAAAACAAAAACAAATCCTAGCTAGCTACTTACTTACTTGTTCCGGTGGTACTTGGCTTTCCTCCGATGGCTGTTCACCTGGTCGGGTGCCTTCAAGTAGGTGTTGAAGGGGTCTTCTCTTTACATGATAGAAGGAATTGTACACTCTATATTCCACATTGCATCCGTCAATACCACAGAGCAACTAGAAATCAGGGCTGCGACTGTGCAATCTATTGATATGGCTAAATAACAGCTGCAATGGAAAAGTAATACAAACGCAGCAGATTACGCACCGCCAAAGCATCTTGAACGTTACTAAAAGCAAACGCAAGTAAAACGTTCCCACTGCTTTCGATGAAAAGGCCGGAAATAACAGAAAGTTATGTTCACAAGTATTTATAATACGACCAAGTAATTTGATTGGAGTATAACAGCACTGGGACTTTTAACTATACATGTATCACTCCGCTTTACAGGTGTTCTAATAACATTAACGATCGTTATAGAGCTTAGATTGTAACAAACTTCGCACCGCAAAGATGAACATATTTCCACAAATAACATTTGAGTTAAATAATGAGTGGTCGTCAGGAGAGGACGGTAACGTGTAGACCTACACAAAGTAGCAAGCTAGTGTGTCCAGTCCCAGTCCAGTTCTGTAACTGTGTGTGTTGGCGGAGCCAAATAAATGATTTAATAAACAAACCAATCAATCTTCTGGCACTTATTACTGTTAACTAATAAATGGTGCTTGTAGAACTGCTGTATAAAAGCAACATCACACTCGAGGTCGTGCTGGTATACTGAATATTATTATCTTCAGCACTCGGCCTACTGCCTCGTTCATACGTGCTGATATTCAGCACATTATCTAACTTAGCTACATAAGGGAAGGCTATAAATAAAAAGTCAAAGACTGTCCAAATCGGAGTCATTAACACCATGAATGAATATGGAATGGATGACACATATCCGGGCATGGATCATATATCAACCGCAGTATTAAAAAGGTCATGTCAATTTGTTTATACCCGTCTACCTTTCTCCTTAGCAAGCTAACGTTAGCTAAGGTTCATTTGAATTGGAAAGTTGGCAAACCAAGTTAGCATGCTGATTTTAACTAGGTAACGTTGACTGTTAGCAGTTAACTGCACGAACGGCCATTCGTTGAAAACACTTGAACTTTGGTTAGATTGATAGTGCTTTATTGTCAGAAATAGTGTTAATAAGGTGTAAAAGTGCCCTAATGACTGACACCGTCGATTATTTAGCGTCGCCGTCCTTTATATAGACAATAGAAAATAAATAGAAATGGCGCCAAAGACGGTGAAGCTAAATTATCGACGTGTCAGTCAATGTCTACAATCTTAGCTAGGCAAGCAAAGATTAACGTAACTAAGATTTTCAATATGGGTGACAATTTAGCGTTAACGTTAGTTTCATTAGCTTGCACTGTCTTTTGGTTTAAAGTAATTAACGTCAACGTTAATGATATACTGGTAGTCTAATTTTGTTAGCTAACATTAGCTAGCTTGGTAAATCATTCTTGCATTAACTGGAAAGGGAAGACAGTATGCTAATGTCTCATTACCTATATCAACCTGACACTTTGCGTCTATAAACTATGTATTAGTTGTTAATTACGTAACTATTTACCATGCGGTTAGATGTGTTTTTCAGCTGCTTATAAGCACAGACATGCTGCCCAGCCTCTCTAAGGAGGATTTACGTGATCTCTCACCCGGGCCAGAACACTTCTTCAGAAGGAGAACCATTTGGAGAATTACTCATGGTGGAAATGAGGTAATGTTAGATTGACATTTAATCTAACCATGCAGGCAGTGTTCCCTGTTAACAAAGAAGCATTTCCTGGCCATCATTACAATACATGTATCTAAAAGATGTAGTTGTTTTGGTGTTAGGTTGTTGTTACAGTGTGGCGTTCTTTGCCTTTATAATTACCATTAAATAAATGTATGTCTTATACAGGGTCAAGAATCAGACCTGTTGGATACCTGGCAGCCAAAGTGCAAACATCTGACACTCAAAATAGGAGGGATGTGCTTCATCCAGATCAATAAGGGCAACATGTGTCTGCTTGTATCATTTCATTTCTGGATTCGATTTTGTTTAATGGGACTTATAACAAACAATTTGCTGTTTGTTAGGAATCTGTGAAGAAGCAGCTTTTGAAAAGGATTCAGAATGTTACAACCCCCAAAAAGAAGCAGGGAGCAACCCCTTCAAGAAAGAGGCCACGAAGCCTTAGCTTTCAGAGCAGCCAGAAGATGTCCACTGATGAGACTGACGAGTCCATCTCCTCAACCCTCATCTTGGAGAGATCCCCATAATCTAGATGCAGCACCCCAGAGGTTGAACAGTTGGGTGGTAAGTACACAAATTGAAATAGTCAATAGTGTTTCCGTATAAATGCAACTTCTACTCTAAACGAGGGACTAGAAACAAAGTGACTATTTAGTCTTCAGTGTTTCCTGTGGAATGAGAGGTTTGGGGGAGGGTAGTACCAGCGGAAACAGTCTTAAATTTCAGTCAAAATTTTTTAACGTTAATTTGTTGGGTTTGTTATGTGTTCTGGCATCAGAAACTACTGAGAGCCTACAGAACCAGACGAGACATTATAAAACTCTACAAAAGATGTACAAAACCAAGGCCAGACCCAACCAGAAGGATGTTTCCCAGCTCCTGGACCTTGAATTACAAGCAAGACAGGCCTTCATCGACTGATGCTACCAAGGAGCAGGACAGGCCTACCAAGATACTTCAAGCGTATCCCTGCTTCAGAAAACTGGATCATGTAAGCAAATTTATTCATTTTAAGTAGGCCTATGCTTCCTTAGCCAGAACGAATCTCAAAATGAGATACGGTGTGGGAACTGAGCAGCGTGAGAAGCCATAGCAGGGACGGGGGTAAACTATGGGCAAATGTAAAACAGTGAGCTCGTGAGAATTCGGTCTGGTAGTAACCAGGCTAAAGCTTCCTACGCCTCCAGCTAGATAGTGTAAGACTCTGTCTTGGTCTGTCTCTCTGTCTATGTGAGTCAGGTTATGGATGAACTCCAGCGGATCCTTGATCGAGGGAACTCTCACTTCATACCTGAACTGAAGCCCCGCTGGGGGACCTTTTACAACAAGGCACAGTTTTATGGAGTGATGAAGCCACCGCTGCTGGACAAAGGTAATTACTGGCTCGGTTGACAATGGAGAATCCCATGAACGTATTCATGTTTGTTTAATTAACTGGCTGCAGTAAATCAAATGAGACTATTTGTTTTTTAACAGTGAAGCACTCAAATCGCCATGATGAAGGCTTTACCAGACATGTTCCCATCACCTGTGGCTCCACCGAAGAAGTTAGGACATGCAAGTGAGGCTATGCTTCACATCCTTGAGGTAAGAAATGTGTGCATGTATTCGAATTTTCATATTACTTGACCATAACATACAAAGAGTGAATTGTTGAGGTCATTTTTGTTTTTCTCTGTGTATGTCAGTTTGCAGAAGACCCCAACATCTTTCTTCAGGCGAGACCACTCCTCAGCCCTGTCATGACGGTCTGCGAAACCAACTGCATACTGGCCATTGGAACAATGCCTGTGGTGACCTTCCCAAAAGAGAACATCTATGCCAGTGTGACATATCTCATGGCGTGTTATTACGCCTTTCACCTCACATATCCTAAGTGCATTGCGACACTCCTCTCTGTGCTGCAGACAGAAGTCCTCTCGGACACCACCCACGACATGACTTCTTCATATAAAAAGGCTATGGCCGAGTGGAACAAGTTCATTACTGACTAGGGTTGCACAATACAATTTTTTAATTTCCGGTCCCGATAACACTACTGTGTGTGTGTGTGTCGGCCGATCTGAGAACCTTTAATAAATAGGCAGGGCGTTTGTTGTTTATTATAAGAAGGTTTAAAGCACGGTTACGTTTGTTATCTTGCCATAGGTCTTACATTTTCACCTTGACCACCAATGGCCTTTGTTGTTGTTTTTGCATCCTTTGTTCTGCCCATATGCAGCCACTGGATATACTGAGTCCTCAATAAAGAAGTGAAAATAAATGAGATTCATTCTCTTTAAGCAAGCCAATCTCAATCTCAAGTTCTTCCAAATATTTATTGCGCAGAGATTGAGATCCTCGGTCCAACTTTCATCACTCAAACTCTCCTGTCGGATTTATATATACAAGTATTCAGACCCCTTGACTTTTTCCACATTTTGTTACGTTACAGCCTTATTATAAAATTGATTCAATATATTTTCTCAACAATCTACACACAACACCCCATAATGACAAAGCAAAAACAGGTTTATAAATGTATTAAATAAAAAATAAATACCTTACTTACATACGTGTTCAGACCCTTTGGTATGAGACTCTAAATTGAGCTTAGGCGCATCTTGTTTACATTGATCATTATTGAGATGTTCCTACAACTTGATTGGAGTTCATCTGTGGTAAACTCGATTGATTGGACATTGCACACACCGATCTATATAAGGTCCCACAGTTGACGGTGCATGTCAGAGCAAAAACCAAGCCATGAGGTCGAAGGAATTGTCCGTAGAGCTCCGAGACAGGGTTTTGTTGAGGCACAGATCTGGGGAAGGGTAACAAAACATTTCTGCAGCATTGAAGGTCCCTAAGAACACAGTGGCCTCCATCATTCTTTAATGGAGGAAGTTGGGAACCACCAAGACTCTTCCTAGAGCTGGCCTCCCGGCCAAACTGAGAAATCAGGGGAGAAGGGCCTCGGTCAGGGAGGTGACCAAGAACCTGATGGTCACTCTGAAACCACTCCAGAGCTCCTCTGTGGAGATGGGAGAACCTTCCAGAAGGACAACCATCTCTGTAGCACTCTACCAATCAGGCCTTTGTGGTATAGTGGCCAGACGGAAGCCACTCCTCAGTAAAAGGCACATGACAGCCCGCTTGGAGTTTGCCAAAAGGCACCTGAAGACTCCGACCATAAGAAACAAGAGATTCTCTGGTCTGATGAAACCAAGATTTAACTCTTTGGCCTGAATGCCAAGAGTCACATCTGGAGGAAACCTGGCACCATCCCTACGGTGAAGCGTGGTGGCAGTATCATGCTGTGGTGGTGTTTTTCAGCGGCAGGGACTGAGCGACTAGTCAGGAGGGAAAGATGAACGGAGCAAAGTACAGAGAGCTCCTTGATGAAAACCTGCTCAGGACAGACTGGGGGCAAAGGTTCACCTTCCAACAGGACAATGACCCTAAGCACACAGCCAAGACAACGCAGGAGTGTCTTAGGGACAAGTCTCTGAATATCCTGGAGTGGCCCAACCTGAGCCTGATCGAAGTTCTCAAGAGAGACCTGAAAATAGCTGTGCAACAACGCTCCCCATCCAACCTGACAGAGCTTGAGAGGATCTGCAGAGAAGAATGGGAGAAACTCCCCAAATACAGGTGTGCCAAGCTTGTAGCGTCATACCCAAGAAGACTCTGGGCTGTAATCCCTGCCAAAGGTGCTTCAACAAAATACTGAGTAAAGGGTCAGTAAATGTGATATTTCAGTGTTTTATTTTTAATACATTTGTAAGAATTTCTAAACCTGTTTTTGCTTTGTCATAATGGGGTAATGTATGTAGATTGAGAAGAAAAAAAACCTGACTGAAGTCAATTTTAGAATAAGGCTGTAACGTAACAAAATGTGAAAGTGAACGGGTCTGAATACTTTCCAAATGCACATGCAGAAAAGGGATTCATTTCAAATTATAAACCAAAATTGTCTTCTAAAGTAGTTCTGTTAATATTATTTCTTAATTGGCTCAATAACGCTATGGAAAAAGGGTTTATTGGATAAATGCGGCAACTCCTCTCTTGCAGGGTAAAAACAATTTGGCCTAGTTTTCAGCCCTTTTGGGCAGGTTTGAGTAGTCATTGGGATAGAGATTTTAGCTAGACTGGCAACCCTGGCATGGAGTATCAGATAAGCAGGGTTTGCAGTTTTGGGACTTCAGTATTGATTTATTAAACAAGGCAAGCTCAAACAGGCAAAGTATTTAATAGATTTAAGTATTTGAAACCCAGGTCTGGCTGGCACACCATAGGTTGGTACAGGGTGTATATCAGGAATCATCAACTAGATTCAGCCGCGGGCCGATTTGTTCTTGAGTGAATGGTCAGGGGGCCGGAACACAATTACAAATAATTTGTAGACAGCAAATTGACTGCAAGAAGGCCAAACAGATACAGTATAATGTTTGCATAAAACAATCATTTCAAACCTTGCTTACATTTGTATACAATCACGTGTCACTACTTGGGAACAGATTTCTTAAATTAAAATCACTTGGAGCCAACTTCCTGGTGTTATTACAGTCTTTTATATCCTACTATGAAACAGAAATTATTTTATTTGTATTTTTATTTTTTTTCAGAAAACTTGTGGGGGGGGGGGGCAAATTATACAATTTGGCCAGTTGGGAAACCCTGGTGTATATCTTACCTCTGGGGACAGCATGGTCCAACTGTTGGTCGAAGATCCACTGCGGCTGCTGCCTGTGCTGCTGCTGTCAGACATCGCCCCCTTGATGCTCAGCACAGCAACTACAACTTATTCTGCAGAGAACAGAGATTCACTGACTCATGTAACAACTGTCATTATGAATCACCCAATAATAACTCATTATGTGGTTTTAAAACGTCTGCAGTTTCTACATATAGGCCACTAGAACTGTGGCCTACTTGCACCGTGTTCTCATTATGCATTTGAACAAACTCGATTCATACAGGCTTAATAAATTATATCAGTAAAGAAGAAATATCACCACACAGTATATTACCACGGTATTGAAATAGTGCTTTTTCAAACCAACATATCAGAAATTGAATTACAAATTGTCAGGCTAGAGTGAAGAATTTGACATTAAGAGAACCATCTGAGAAATAGACTGCATAGCCTACCTTAAGCTCCAGTTGCAATAATTGTAATCTGTAACTTACACAGAAGCCTATAGGCCCTCCAAAAAGTAAGAAATTGCAAAAATGTAGCCTGAGACATTAATAACATTGGCAAACATAGTTAGCGAATCGCGATAGAGGGAGTGGCCATTTTAAAAACAGACGGATCCTTTTTTGTATTCTCACTTGTATAATCTATTTGCATATACTTCAGACACGCAACTATGGGTTTCTTTACGGTACCCACGCCAAAAACAGATTTAATGCGTCGCTTAGTTAGGTGTAGAGCCATGTCATCATGAAATGGTCTGGCACAAGAGGTTACTCAGGCAAAAAGCAAGTTCAGCTTTAAAAACAAACTAAAAACATATTGTATCACAGCGCCTGTCTTATTTCTAATGATCTAATTTAAACTGTACTGTATTTAAAATGTATATATGAAGTGTGTAAACAGTATTTTAGCTGTCATATATATATATATATACACACACACTGCTCAAAAAAATAAAGGGAACACTTAAACAACACAATGTAACTCCAAGTCAATCACACTTCTGTAAAATCAAACTGTCCACTTAGGAAGCAACACTGATTGACAAAAAAATTCACATGCTGTTGTGCAAATGGAATAGACAACAGGTGTAAATTATAGGCAATTAGCAAGACACCCCCAATAAAGGAGTGGTTCTGCAGGTGGTGACCAAAGACCACTTCTCAGTTCCTATGCTTCCTGGCTGATGTTTTGGTCACTTTTGAATGCTGGCGGTGCTTTCACTCTAGTGGTAGCATGAGACAGAGTCTACAACCCACACAAGTGGCTCAGGTAGTGCAGCTCATCCAGGATGGCACATCAATGCGAGCTGTGGCAAGAAGGTTTGCTGTGTCTGTCAGCGTAGTGTCCAGAGCATGGAGGCGCTACCAGGAGACAGGCCAGTACATCAGGAGACGTGGAGGAGGCCGTAGGAGGGCAACAACCCAGCAGCAGGACCGCTACCTCCGCCTTTGTGCAAGGAGGAGCAGGAGGAGCACTGCCAGAGCCCTGCAAAATGAC
>QNTS01000073.1:353522-384064 GCA_003317085.1 Hucho hucho | reverse complement strand
ACACACACACACACACAAGTTTCTGGTTTTACTATCTATACGTATGCGTTTGGGTAAAATTAACATTTTTGTTTTATTCTATGAACTACTCCCCCAAACAAAATAAGTAATTTATTTGCAGAAAATTACAATTGGTCAAAATAACAAAAAAGATGCAGTGTTGTCAGACCTTGAATTATGCAAAGAAAATAAGTTACTCATTTTTAAAACACAATACAAATGTTATTAACTTAGGAAGAGTTCAGAAATCAATATTTGGTGGAATAAACCTGATTTTCAATTCACAGCTTTCAAGCGTCTTGGCATGCTCTCCACCAGTCTTTCACATTGATGTTGGGTGACTTTATGCCACTCCTGGCGGAAAAATGAAAGCAGCTCGGCTTTCTTTGATGGCTTGTGACCATCCATCTTCCTCTTGATCACATTCCAGAGGTTTTCAATGGGGTTCAGGTCAGGAGATTGGGCTGGCCATGACAGGGTCTTGATCTGGTGGTCCTCCATCCACAACTTGATTGACCTGGCTGTGTTGCATGGAGCATTGTCCTGCAGGAAAAACCAATCCTCAGAGTTGGGGAACATTGTCAGAGCAGAAGGAAGCAAGTTCTTGCAGGATAACCTTGTATGTGGCTTGATTCATGAGTTCTTCAAAGATTCCAGCCTTGCTGAAGCGCCCCCAGATCATCACCGATCCTCCACCAAATTTCACAGTGGGTGCGAGACCTGGAGAGGCCTACAAGCCAGTGTCTCGCACCCACTGTGAAATTTGGTGGAGGATCGGTGATGATCTGGGGACCACCAGATCAAGACCCTGTCATGGCCAGCCAAATATAAATAAGTATTTTCATTTGGGAGAAATGTTGTATTTGGTTAGCATTCCCTTTAAATTGTTTAACTTGGGCCAAACATTTAGGGTAGCCTTCCGCAAGCTTCCCACAATAAGTTGGGTGAATTTTGGCCCATTCCTCCTGACAGAGCTGGTGTAACTGAGTCAGGTTTGTAGGCCTCCTTGCTCGCACACGCTTTTTCAATTCTGCCCACAAATTTTCTATAGGATTGAGGTCAGGGCTTTGTGATGGCCACCCCAATACCTTGACTTTGTTGTCCTTAAGCTATTTTGCCACAACTGTAGAAGAATGCTTGGGGTCATTGTCCATTTGGAAGACCCATTTGCGACCAAGCTTTAACTTCCTGACTGATGCCTTGCTTCAATATATGCACATCATTTTCCTTCCTCATGATGCCATCTATTTTGTGAAGTGCACCATTCCCTCCTGCAGCAAAGCACCCCCACAACATGATGCTGCCACCCCGGTACTTCACGGTTTGGATGGTGTTCTTCGGCTTGCAAGACTCCTCCTTTTTCCTCCAAACATAACGATGGTCATTATGGCCAAACAGTTCTATTTTTGTTTCATCAGACCAGAGGTTTCTCCAAAAAGTACGATCTTTGTCCCCATGTGCAGTTGCAAACCGTAGTCTGGCTTTTTTATGGCGGTTTTGGAGCAGTGGCTTCTTCCTTGCTGAGGTGGCCTTTCAGGTTATGTCGATATAGGACTCGTTTTACTGTGGACAGAGATACTTTTGTACCTGTTTCCTCCAGCATCTTCACAAGGTCCTTTGCTGTTGTTCTGGGATTGATTGCACTTTTCACACCAAAGTACGTTCATCTCTAGGAGACAGAACGTGTCTCCTTCCTGAGTGGTATGACGGTTGCATGGTCCCAAGGTGTTTATACTTCCGTACAGTTGTTTGTACAGATGAATGTGGTACCTTCAGGCGTTTGGAAATTGCTCCCAAGGATGAACCAGACTTGTGGAGGTCTACATTTTTTCCCTGAGGTCTTGGCTGATTTCATTTGATTTTCCCATGATGTCAAGCAAAGAGGCACTGAGTTTGACGGTAGGCCTTGAATTACATCCCCAGGTACCCCTCCAATTGACTCAAATGATGTCAATTAGCCTATCAGAAGCTTCTAAAGCCAAGCTGTTTAAAAGGCACAGTCAACATAGTGTACGTAAACTTCTGACCCACTGGAATTGTGATACAGTGAAATAATATGTCTGTAAACAATTGTTGGAAAAATAGTTGTCCTAACCGACTTGCCAAAACTATAGTTAACAAGAAATTTGTGGAGTGGTTGAAAAATGAGTTTTAAATGACTCCAACCTAAGTGTATGTAAATTGCATCTATCGTATCTGTGTCGTTCAGATATGAGCAAAAAGTCCGATCCAGTTGGAACTTAGGCTAGTTGTTAGCTTGGTCGCTAACCAAACCAGAGCTTTGGATTCGTCTTTGACAAAACCAGGACGACATGTTCTCTTTTTAGCCAGTGGCTTACATTTCATGCGTGTGAATTGTCCCCGTTTGCTCCAGCGAGAGGTGAAATAAGAGTAACTTTAGAAGTCATGACACCAAACTCAAAGGAAATAAATGTTTGTAGACACATGCAACATATTTTGATCAGCTTACCATGGTAAACAAAGGCTGCATGCAATCACTCCCAGTTAACCGCTCTCTCTCTCTTCCGCTTCTAATAGCGTTTACCACACAAAATACCTTTTCCAAAGTAATATTAGACATGTACTTACCCAGCTTACTTCACTTCAATTTCACCGTTTTAGCTCGGATAGCCTCTTATTATTTTTACAGACCGCTTTCCTGTCGTGAACATCGGAAAATGTGGGAATTCCAAGCTGCGTCACTCCTATGCTTCACACTGTCTTTTCCAATGGGATGTCAATATGGCGGTTTGCGTCACCTCCCTCAAACAGAACAGCCAACCAGGGTGAAGTGTTGTGTCAGGGAAACGGCTTGATTGACGGGCGCAGGTGAAAGTGGCAGGTAATGGATACAGACCCTTCCTTCACGGATGATAAGGTGCTTGCATGTGCACATTATATACGAGAGGGGATGCAACTTCAACCAGCCTTACATTGACGTGTTTGCAGTGAGCTATATTTGTCGGGACTTCCCGCCTGGCTATCCCACTTCAACCCTGTTGCATGAGATTGCCCATCTGTTTCACTATTGCCCCCTACTTTCGTCAGATTCTAAAATAAACTGTACAGTTTTGTCTCTGTCTGTGTTGGACATCTGTTGGCCTATTGTAGTTGAATGGAACCATGAAATCTCATCCCAACCCACATTTGACCTCCTTAAAAACTCTTAAGAATCTGACCTTTTTTTTCAATGTTTGCCTAAAATGACATACCCAAATCTAACTGCCTGTAGCTCAGGACCTGAAGCAAGGATATCAATATTCTTGATACTATTTGAAATGAAACACTTTGAAGTGTGTGGAAATGTGAAATTAATGTTGGAGAACATAACACATTAGATCTGGTAAAAGATCACCATATAAGTTCAAAGAAGAAAAAGCCTAGAAGGAAGAGAGATGACTATAAACGATTCGGTTGACCGTTTTTTATGTGTGGATTCATTGTCGGACCTTGTGCATTTCAGATAAAAAAACAACAACTCAATGTTTATATCCCAGGACAAATTAGCTAGCAACAGCAAACTAGCTAAATTGCTATAAATGTTTAATGCTTTTCGACCTGTCCCCAAATTAATGTAATTGGTTCAGTTTGTTTTTATATTTTAACCTGCGTGTCGTGATCGCGTTTGGTGTGGGGGGCCAAAATAAATGTATGCACGATGGGGCACGCGACCTGCCTCCGATGAGTCCTATCTTTCTCTGTGGCCTGCTGTTAAATGGTGAATGGTCACGGCATATCTCGCCTCCTCCCGCCTGCTTTCCATCTTTGAGGACTTGTATTTCCATTGTTAGAGCGGTCCATTCGACTATCTTATAAATATATGTATAAAATGATACCATTAGTGCTCCTTCAGAAAGTAACAGATGCATACTTTTTTTTAAAGACAATTATATACATGCATAATATAGGTTTTCTTCATTTAGTAAATGTGCATGCAATATTAAAAGTTTTATTTAAGCGAAAAAGTAAATTTATGTGTACTACGTCACCACGCACTGATTTTTATCAGCAACAAGTCAGTTTAGTGGAAACACACCACTGGTGGAAAATTGTGTATATTTTCTTTATGCAGATTTGATTAGATTCACATGAAAATCTGTTGCCAATTGGATGGAAACCTAGCTACTGACCTCCATATCAAAATTCCTCACTTGTGGGCTTATTGTTTGTGGACAGAGTTTGGGCAGAGTAAAACTTCTCTCTTCGCCTCTTCCTCAGTGTGGAACTACACTGAGCCTACTACAGTACACTATTCTTCCTATACCACATAGAAGTTAAAATTGGAAAATCGAGACCTTCTATAGGACTATAATGATGTGGATCAAATTAAGCAACTAAAATACAAAAAATTGCTTAACATTGTGACACAAGCATTTCCCTTCCCTTTTTGTTTTTCCACCAAGTTTTCATCTCATGAAGTGTATCTCTAGTTTAAAAATGTGATATTTAATTCAATTTATTTGTCACAGATCCCCCCGGTACTGCTGCTCATTCTGTTCACCAGTTCCAGAGGTCGACATCACCGGCCTTCTAGGCTGCACTGAACTGTCATTACGCACACCTGGTTCCAATTCTTCACTGATTGTGTTTGTATAAATGTGCCCTTTGTTTCCCCATTGGGCTGTCGATTATTGTTCCCATGTCCGTTGGTGGTGTGAGTACCTATGCTTTGGTGCAGCTGTTATGCTGTGTGCTTATATATATAGTGTATTACGGGTTTCCTCCCGTGTCGTTCTACGAGGTTTACCCTCGCTCTTCTGTTTTGGGTTCAGCCCAGTGTTTTGTATACGTGTTTGTTTTGGGTGTATTAAAACCCATATGATGTATTCCTGTGCCTGTCTCCAAATCCTTTATACCAGCGTGACAGTATTCAACTTCTTTCATATAATTTGTTTGACAAAACAATACACAAAGCTTTCTCTACAAGGTAGTTCAATATGTGAAAGCATTAGTTCAACACCAGTGGAGGCTCCTGGGGGAAGGACGGCTCATAATAATGGCTGGAACACAGCGAATGTAATGGCATCCAACCATGTGCTTGTCTTTGATTCCGTTCCAGCCATTACCATGAGCCCGTCCTCCTCAATCAAGGTGCCACCAACCTTTGTTCAAACAGTTTCTAAAGCCAGAGACACAACGCAAGACTTCTGGGAATGCTTGCAGACCAGGCTGGGGTTTGGAGTTCGAGAAGTCAATGAGAGAAGTGAAGTTCTTCCTTAGTTATTAATTTTCAAAGAATCTAAGAAAGGCAACCTAGATTTGAGCAAATGTCTTAAGTAGTTGAACATTACTCCAACCTCATGAAAGTGACAAACTGACACGTTTTCATTTTTGACAAAACAACTTAATATCGAAGTTCCGCACGAGACAACTGTTAGACCCGATTTACATTGAATTAAGAATTAGTATACTAGAATGACATGAACCTTATTACGATCAAAAGGTCAGCCCTGTTGATCAGGTATTTGGTCAACCATGGTTTGCCAATGGTGTGATAGTGTAAAACAATGAATGTGGAAAATTTATCTGCACTGTATGTGTGTTAGCTAGCTAGCCAGCCAGTTTTAGAGGTATGATTCCATAAATTTTTCAAATGAACTGCCAATGCAAACATTCCATTCAAACAACGCAGTCAATCCACAGCCATACAGTGACTGGCTCAAATCAGTTGACAATAGAAAGAAGTTGTAAATGCAACAAGTAGGCTACTGATTTGAGCCAGTCACTGATTTCAGCGCAGCGGTCTAAGGCACTGCATCTCAGTGCTAGAGGCGTCACTACAGACCCTGGTTCAATCCCGGGCTGTATGACAACCGGCCATGATCGGGAGTCCCATAGGGCGGCGCACAATTGGCCCAGCGTTGTCCAGGGAGGGTTTGGCCGGGGTAGGCCGTCATTGTGAATAAGAATATGTTCTTAACTGACTTGCCTAGTTCAATAAAGGTTGAATTAAAGAATGTCTATAAATATAATAGCACTCACACCTTTCCAAGAAAACTAAATCTGAGACATTTATGGACTGTTTACATATATTTTAGAGGCTATTTATACAGAAAATGTGTATGAAACCTGTATAAACTGTATTTATAATTATATGACAATATTTTACATTGACTATAACTCCATTAGGCCTACAACATTTCTGAAACATCACATGCCTTACTTTTAATTTCCTGCATAAGTAAAAGCATCACCTATGCATCTACTGCCATTCATTCCAATTAGACTGGTTCTGGATTTCTGCCTGACCAAGATGGCTGTTTGTGTGTATAATAATGAAATGGAGTTGGAGCTTTGAGCATACTTCAGCAAATATGGATATACTGACAAGATACATGTCTCTCCGACCTAATGGGAGTCGTTGTCCACAAAGCCGCAAGGCGGGCTGTCTAGCTCCCTCCTATCCTTTCTTTTGATCTCATTATTGTAATCTTTTTTTATATTCAGTGAGGGTTGTTGACGTCAACAATGGAGAGATATGCTATGGTACTAGCCTTATGTCATGAATATGCATAGCCATCTGGAGACAACTCCGACATAAAGTGTTTTTTCTCAAAGTTGCCAGGACTTCACGTGTCCTACTTATATCAGTTCACTCGTAACAACTTAAGCATTAAGAAACTTCTACTCGATCAAATAAACCTCCCGTAGCAAATAAGCCATAGATTTTTATTGTTGACCAAATTCGTCACTCATTGACCCCATGAGGGGCGGCAGGTAGCCTAGTGGGGGGCCGCAGGTAGCCTAGTGGTTAGCGCGTTGGACTTGTAACCGGAGGGTTGCAAGTTCGAATCCCAGAGCTGACAAGGTAAAAATCTGTTGTTCTGCCACTGAAAAAAGGGAGATGGTTTGTTAAGGGCACCAATGAGTGATAACTGGGGTAGCAGTAAATATAAAAGTTGACCAGCTGAGGGGAAAGATTCCCGGTGTATGTGATGCTCGTCGTTTGATATGACGCAGACAGGGTGGCAAGAGTCATTGTCTGTTCTTTTAAGTTTTGAAGTTGAGTCTTTGCCCAACAAAGTGAAGTTAGGTTATACAAGTTATCCTGTACGAGCATATGTGCTGAATACATTACGATGTTACAGGTGTCAAGCTTATGGGCATGTGGCAGCAGTGTGTAGGAGGGAGGGTCCAAGGTGTGAGAAGTATGCAGAAGGGCATGAGACAAAGGAATGTGTAGAATTGGGGAAAGTAGTGGAATGTGTTAATTGTAGGGGTGCCCATGGAGCTGGGGATCAGAAATGTCCCATGCAAGAGAGGCAGGTTGAGATTTCCAGGGTTAGAGTAGTGCAGAAGTTGTCATATGCTGAGGCAGTGAAGAAAGTAGAGGAAGATGGGTCAAGGGGGAGGAGTGGGGAGAGTAGTAGAGATATACCAGTACAGAGGGATAGGCCAAAAAAGTGATATAAATTTCAGTAAGATTGGAATTTTAGCATTTATAGCCATGATTATCAACTGTATTGCAGGGACGGAACGGAAGTTGCAAAAAACGGAGGTTGTGGTGGCAGCTGCAGAGAGGTATTTGGGTGTGCGAGACTTGACATCAGAAGTGTTACAGGGTGTGTTAAGTGGTGTCCCATCCTTTCAGGATGATGGCATGAGGTAGGAATGAATGCATTTAATTAGTGGAGTAGGGTGGTGTTCATTTGATTTTATATAATTTTGAAATTAGTGAGTGTAGTGCACACTGAGGACAAATGAGACAATCCTGAACATGTTGATCAAGTTGGCTTTCCCTAGGTTTTGGAAAACTGCCACCCACTTCTCACTGGTGGATTTTGTGGTATCCTGTCTGGATTTCTGGATTTCCTCCCGGCTAGCACAAAACTCTTCATAGCGTTGGTCCATACTGACTGTCTCTGTCATTTTGAGGGCAACCACCACCTGCTCCAGGTCAGTGAAGGAGAGCTCCTAAATAGAGGCCGATCGGTTTTAGTTTCACCATTACATTTTCTGGTGAGAAATCAAACCACTTGTCAATGTATGTAATGACAGTTTCATAGAACCTCACAAAGTCCTGTTGCTGCTTGGGCCTTTGTGCTGACAATTGTTTGTCCATCAGCTGCTTGGTCTGGTGTCCAAAAAAGCTGTCCTGTTTCCGCTGAAGCATCTTCATTTTGAACTTTTGGACTTCCATGTAAAACATCTGTGATGCAGAGCATTGTTTCCTCCATCTTTTACACACCCCACGTTGTGGAAAAAGCACAGATAAATCTCAGCAGCTTCTGTTTTTTCTTCATACTCAAAAATTATCTTCAGTGCCACAGGACAGGTCTCCCCCAAGGGACATGAAGTATGAAGTAAGAGCTGGCTAACTTTGCAAGAGACGATCGACAGCTGGATGAAGAGAGAGCCATCGTGTGCAAACATGTCGCAGAATTTCATGCCACTCAATGTCAACAAAGGCAAAAAATGCACGCAGTTCCTCTCTTCGGGAAGCAGATACTGAGAAGTGGCTGTATATCTTTAAAACAATTGTGTCAATATCCACTGACAGCTGATCGCAGGCATGCTTGCAGGCATTATGAGCTGGGCAATTAGCTTTCAGAATGCGATTGTTGGCACTGCTCAATAACTGGTAAACGGAGAGGTGTTTTCCAAAGTTGACATTGGCATTATCTGCTGCATAGGCTGTGATGTGTCTAATACCCAGTTCATGCTTTTCTAGACAGTTCATCAGAGCTTGATGTATGCCATTTGCAGTTTCATCACTGTCTTCATAAAAGTCAAGTAACTTGCACTGCACTCCATCAGACACAGAGAAATATCTCACTCACACTGGAAACATTTGTCTATTTCCCTTGTTTCAAGGCATCACTGGCAACTGAGAAATCCACGGGCTCACCTTCGGTTGGGGACAGATCATCCAAAATATCCCGCACAGTCTTTGGTCCTAAAACATTCATTGTAATCATCTCAGCTTTTGTTCTTCCCAAGTGCATCTTCTTCACAACATTTGAGTCATGAAACAAAGCACAGTTGAGCTTGAGCTTAACAAGACAGTCGGTGCTGTTGTAGCTTAATCCGTGTTTAACCGTATGGTACACATACAAGGCTTCACTTGCCGCGATTTTGTCATTTTCCACAGTAGACGTCACGAAGACTGCACCGATATCGCTAGCACCTTTAGCTAGCGTGGCCTTGTGCATTTCTGTGGATGCATGCTGAGTTAGGTCATTCTCCCCTCCATAGCCAATTGAGAATTCCCGACGGCATAAAGTACAGAAAGCTTTCGTCGAGTCACCACCGACGGGCTTAACCCATGTCTTTTTTGCTTCCCAGTGTTTGTTGTAGCTGCACAGTCTTTTCTTTTTTCAGGTTTATCCATATTTCCTTGATGTGTATTTTAGTGTGTGTGTTTGTATATATATATATATATATATATATATAAGTTATATATATATATAAAGTTGGGTATAATGTGTATATTTATATTGTATATACAGGGCGCATTTGTTAAAGAGACCTATGTATATGTCTTCCCTGTTAAAATATAGGTTAAATAAATATAGAGTGCATTTGGAAAGTATTCAGACCCCTTCCCTTTTCCCTTCATCAATCTACACACAATAACCAATAATGGCAAAGCGAAAACAGTTTTTTTTTTTTACATGATCATAAAATTTAAAAAAGATACCTCATACATAAGTATTCAGATCCTTTGCTATGAGACTCGAAATTGAGCTCAGGTGCATCCTGTTTTCATTGACCATCCTTGAGATGTTTCTACAACTTGATTGGAGTCCACCTGTGGTAAATTCAATTGATTGGACATGATTTGGAAAGGCACACAACTGTCTATATAACGTCCCACAGTTAAAAGTGCATGTCAGAGCAGAAACCAAGCCATGAGGTCGAAGCAATTGTCCGTAGAGATCCAAGACAGGATTGTGTCGGCACAGATCTGGGGAAGGGTACCAAAAAATGTCTGCAGCATTGAAGGTCCCCAAGAACACAGTGGCCTCCATCATTCTTTAATGGAAGAAGTTTGGAACCACCAAGACTCTTCCTAGAGCTGGCTGCCTGGCCAAAATGAGAAATCGGTGGAGAAGGGCCTTGGTCAGAGAGGTTACTAAGAACCCGGTGGTCACACTGACAGAGATCCAGAGTTCTTCTGTGGAGATGGGAGAACCTCCCAAAAGGACAACCATCTGCAGCTCTCCACCAATCTAGTGGCCAGACGGAAACCACTCCTCAGTAAAACCCACATGACAGCCCGCTTGGAGTTTGCCAAAAGGCACCTGAAGGACTCTCAGACCATGAGAAACAAGATTCTCTGGTTTGATGAAATACAGATTGAACTCTTTGGCCTGAATGCCAAACATCACATCTGGAGGAAACCCCACAGCATTCTACTGCCACCACCATCCTTCACTGTAGGGATGGTGGCAGCAGAATGCTGTGGGGATGTTTTTCAGCGGTAGAGGCTGGAAGATTAGTCAGGATCGAGGGAAAGATGAATGGAGCAAAGTACAGAGAGATCCTTGATGAAAACCTGCTCCAGAGCACTCAGGACCTCTGACTGAGGCGAAGGTTCACCTTCCAACAGGACAACGACCCTAAGCACACAGCCAAGACAACGCAGGAGTGTCGTCGGGACAAGTCTCTGAATACCCTTGAGTGGCCCAGCCAGAGCCCTGACTTGAACCCGATCGAACATCTCTGGAGAAACTCCCCAAATACAGGTGTGCCAAGCCTGTAGCGTCATACCCAAGGATACTTGAGGCTGTAATCACTGTCAAAGGTGCTTCAACAAAGTACTGAGTAAAGGGTCTGAATACTTATGTAAATGTGAGTTTTTATTTTTAATACATTTGCAAAAAAATCTAAACCTGTTTTTGCTTTGTCATTATGGGGTATTGTGTGTAGGTTGTGGCATAAAAATATAATAAAATCCATCCAATTTAGAATAAGGCTGTAACTTAACAAAATTTGGAAAAAGTCGAGGGGTCTGTGTAAGGTGTGCGTACTGGCGGTAGAGAAGTCAGGCGCAGGAGAGCAGAACTCTGTTTCCAAAACGGAGTCGTTTAATAACAAAACCACCGGAAAACAGAACAAAGCAAGCAGGTGGCAGAGCAAGCAGGTGGCAGAGCAAGCAGGTGGCAGAGCAAGCAGGTGGGCTTCATCCATCTGTGGAGATCACTGGGAGGAGATGCTCTGATTGGCGCAGACTGTGTGGAAGAAATTATGACCAGTTGTAAGCAAGCACTTTAGTGGACTAGCTATATACTCAACTCTTAAAATATGACAAAGACTACTTGATCAAGCTAAATTATACTGTAAAACAGGTTCCTAGCCAGTTAGCAGAACAAACTATTGCTTCTCACCATCGCCAGCTATCTATACTGAACAAAAATATCAACGCAATATGTAGTGTTGGTCCCATGTTTCAGCTGAAATAAAAGATCCCAGAAATGTTCCATAAGCATAAAAAGCTTATTTCTCTCAAATGTTGTGCACATTTGTTTACATCACTGTTACTGAGCATTTCTCCTTTGCCAAGATAATCCATCCACCTGACTGACATGTGGTATATCATTAAGCAGCATGATCATTACACAGGCGCACCTTGTGCTGGGGACAATAAAAGGCCACTCTCATATGTGCAGTTTTGTCACACAACACAATGCCACAGATGTCTCAAGTTTTGAGGGAGCGTGCAATTGGCATGCTGGCTGCAGGAATGTCCACCAGAACTGTTGCCAGAGAAGTAAATGTTCATTTCTCTACCATAAGCCACCTCCAACGTCGTTTTTACAGAATTTGGCAGTATGTCCAACCGGCCTCACAACCGCAGACCATCTGTAACCACGCCAGCCCAGGACCTCCACCTCCGGCTTCTTCACCTGCGGGATCGCCTCAGACCAGCCACCCGGACAGCTTATGAAACTGAGGAGTATTTCTGTCTGTAATTAAGCCCTTTTGTGGGGAAAAACTCATTCTGATTGGCTGGGTCTGGCTTCCAAGTGGGTGGGCCTATGCTGCGCCCTGCCCTGTCATGTGAAATCCATAGATTAGGACCTAATTTATTTATTTCAATTTACTAAATTTCCTTATATGAACTGTAACTTGTAAAAACGTTGAAATTGTTGCAACAATTTATATTTTGGTTCAGTATAAGATACCTGTAGCTAGCTAGCTACCTACCTGCTAGCTTTCGTTTCGTTTCAGCACCTTGCTTGCCTGATCTGTCTTAGCAACAGTAACTATGAGGCGGAGTTGTTGGAGGGAAGCAGCATCCACAACGATTATTTGTGACGCAGTCGGTGCATCGGTCAGTCAGATTCTGTAGGCAGTCAGATCTGGCATCTAGACCGGTTCCAAATCGAAAGCACTACACTTTTAGCCGACGCAAAACACGCCTACACGGGCGCGATTAATCAGATACACTTGAGAAGAGATGGAAACTCCGTTGGAATCGTATTAACGCCCATTGTGTACATTGCCCATACTACGGCAACGGGCCGCGCGGTGCTTTCTGGGTGATGTTAGGGCAAGGAGCGCTCTCCTTCAAGGGCTACGTTTCAAACTCAAAGTAGACAGCCCTCGGCCCTAAACCCTCAGCCCTTTGGGAATCCCCCCTCATCCCTCGTTTTTAATGTAGTTTGCGAGTGTACAATTATGTTCACTTCGGAGCCTGACACGCCCCATAATTCAATTCGCGATGATTGTACATCCGCTAAGAAAAGTCCGCCAAAATTTAAAACCTCAACGTCAATATTGACTCAACATACAAGTGTAAGTAAAATCGAATGTAAAATATTTAGAAATTGTGCTACTAATGCACAAACACGTCTGATAAAAGTAATTATGTTTGGTTAGCTTTTGGAAATTGTAGAAATAAAACATTTTCCTTCTTCAGAAGTAGCTAGGCAGGCTAACGTTAGTTAGATCATTAATGTTCTAGCTATCATACAGTAGGCGTATAATTAATAATTATATAGTTAATATAAGTAGACACGCAATCATAATTGACTGTTTGACTGTAGCGCATATAAAGCACCCACAAGCTACCGGAATTTCCGGGCAATAGTGGTCCATTTAAAAATCATTCCTTCCTTCCTGCCCTGCAAGTGTATACTCAGACGTCATCAGAAGTGTTCATTTAATCTGAGGGCTGAGGTGAAAGGGTGTCTTTTAAGTGTTTGGAATGCTACCAAGGAGTGAATTGGGAGTCAGTTGAGCTCTAGCTGAAGAACACAACATTAGCATGAATTTAATCAACAAGAAGTACAACGTTACAAATATTTTCAGAGATGTGAGTCCTTATATGTAATACTGTATAGTTTTGGAATCGTGACACTACGTACTTTCGAGGAAAATAGGCACACTTCTCGACTCATACCCTTACTTTGAGAAGTGATTGCGTGGCGATTCGTTTGGCAACCTTATAGTGATGGGTCGTTCGCGAACGAGTCGGTTCTAAAAGAAAAAAGGAATAAAATAATATAGGCCTAAATGCTCAAGCACGCACATTCCTTCTGACTGTCTGCTCAGACTAACAGCCTCACCTGTTGTTCCTGTCAATCAGACACGTAGTGTCAACCAATGAACCAAAGATGCGTGAGGGAGGGCCGAGCCAACTCACTCACAGTCACACACTTAGCAGCCGAGGAGAGAGAGGAAGGACAGCTGTGGAAACAACAGCTGGAAAATGAGTCGGAAGCACAGTAGCATTTAGATACATTTTAATAATGTAGACAATGTTAGAGCACAGTGTAGAATTTGCCAAAACAAAATCTCATGTAAAGCCAGTTCTACGCACAACCTACACCGGCATATGCGAACTGTGCACCCAACTGTGAAGCTAGCTGTAGTGGAGCTTCGAGAAACTAGCGGGCCTGCTAGTGATAGTGGTGGAGCCAGCACCTCCACACGTGGAGATGTATCCACTCAGTCAAGTAGGCCTACTCTGCGACCCACAGCAACGCAGTCTTCTATGGACCAGTTTATGCCAAAGTCTAGGTCTGTTGCAAAACAAGGCCAAATTGATATTGCATTGGCTAAAATGATTGCCTTACCACTGACTGCTGGACATCAAGGGTAACCACTTATTACATGTCAGTTACATGTCACTTCATTGAAGATTTTTCGATGTTTAGCTGTCATCTAGACTGCTTTAAGTTCAGCGACAGACACACCTCAGAACTTGGCAGAGGAACTGTTGAGAGTGGCAAGAGAATGGCAAATAGATGGAAAAGTGGTCTGTTGTTTTAGCGACAATGCAGCTAACATAACCAAAGCCTTGACATTTTTAAAATGGACCCATCATCCATGTCTTGCCCACACAATCAACCTGATTGTAAGAGATGCTCTGAAGGTGATGAAGCCCACTGTGGACAAATTGAAAGCAGCTGTGGAATACTTCCACAGGAGCACAGTAGGTGCTGAAAACTAGTCTACACAACGCCAAATGGGGATGCCTGAGCTGAGGCCTAAACAAGACTGCACTACAAGGTGGAATTCAACATTTTATATGTTGAAGCGGTTTCTTGAGTCAAAGGATGCCATCATCTCTACCCTGGCCATTGTCAATGCACCCGTTGATGCTCTGACCCAAGAGGAATGGGAGGTGGTGGAGGAGGTGTGCAGAGTCCTGGAACCCTTTGAGCAGGTCACTGTGGAGATCAGTGGAGAGAGGTACAGTAAGCAGTTATTACTACATAATTATTGAATCCAGTATTATATATGTATATGAGCAGTAGATGAGAATGTAGTATCAAAACATGAAGAGGAACTAATAAGTTACTGTTCTCTCTTTTCAGCTATGTGACAGCCTCAAAAATGATACTCCTGTGTAAGCGTCTGCAGTGAATCACAGCCAGCCGCCAGAGAGAAGCAAATGTAACCACAGGACATGTAAAAGAGTTGATGGACACCCTATGTTCATCAATGGACAGAAAGTTCCACAGAATGGAATATAATCACGTGCTATCAGAAACCGCTGCACTTGACCCCAGGTTTAAGAAGTTAGCCTTCAGTGATGCCAGAGCGATTGATGAGGCTCTCCAAAGAATAAACTCAGCAGCAGGGAGGGACAGCCCCAGCAGTCAGCTGGCTCAGGCACCAGGGCAACAGGAAGAGGAGGGATCAGATGGAGCAGAAGCACCAGCAGTAGTGCCACAAACGTCTGCTGTTTGGATGCTGTTTGACGAGAGAGCAACTGGGGATGCAGCATGAAGGAATCCCTTCAGCAGATGCCATAACGGAGGTCCGATCCTATTTGGAGGACAAGGCCTCTGTCTACCCACGGCTTACTAAAGTCATGACAGGGAGACTGCATAGTGGCCACATCCGTTCCCTCTGAGAGGGTCTTCTCAAAAACGGGACAAATAATTACTGAGAGAAGAAACCTCATCAGCCCCTCGAAAGTGAGGCAGCTTGCATTTCTGAATGCAAATCTCTCATAAAAGCAAAATATGGTCAGCATTGCTGTGTGTTGCTGGTTATAACATTGCAATAAAGAAGAGAGAGAAAAGAGGGACCAGTTTAATGTTTTAAGTGGGATGCAGCAGTTTTTCACATTGTTATTTATTTTTCTTTGATATGGTGAAATATTTTATTTATATCAGATTGTATTCGTTTTGAATTGTTACATTTATATGCACTTTGTTTATATACATTAAAAAAGTTATACTTTGAATGCACATGTGTAATAGCATCCTTCTTTTTTACATTAATTTCAATTTGTGGGATGCTGCAGTTTTGCACATTGTTATTTATTTTTCTTTGATATGGTGCAATATTCTATTATGTTCAGATTGTATTAGTTTTGAATGGTTAGATTCATATGCACTTTGTTGATATACTGTAACGACTCTGGGTTTATAAGGGCGGAAATCGACTCTGCTGCAACGAGCATGCATTTGCACTGGACCTCGGGCTAGAAGGTTGAGGGTTCGAGACCTGCTCCCTGCCTGTTTCATTACAATACATTAAAAAGTTGTACTTTAAATGCAAATGTTTAATAGCATTCTTTTTCATAACAAACCAATGCATTTTTAAATACATTGTGGTTAAGTTAGAGTATGATTTAATTTAATAATTGTTTTAACACCAATCATAGTCAAGCAAACTGTTTGACTTGAAAAAATACAAAACATATATTTTTTTAAAGAGCCGTTTGGGAGCCAAAGAGCTCACTCTGAAAAGAGCCGGAATGCCCATCACTACAACCTTATGACGCATCATGATAAAGTTAACGCGATTGGTCGACAGTCTGCTGGGTGGGGCGTTCATTCCTCCATTAATTCGTCAACGGGATTCGTATCTCATTTATCTAATATCGCTGGATTAATTGAACCCCCTCATTTATATATATATTTTACCTTTATTTTATCTTTATTGACTGTTCTAGCTAACATAGTTGTAACAAAATGCCACCCAACAACTGTTGAGACTAGCTAAATTAGCAGGCTAGTTAAATAGCTTGCTAACTACTCTAGTTAACAGAAGATGCATTAGTTAACTACTATAGCAGGTTTAGCAAGCTAAAAGCCACCGCTGCTTCTCATTGGTCCATCCTCTCACAGAAATGATCATGTGATTTACATCGGCCCTGTCATTGGTTAGAATCTATATCTATCTGTCTATATAAATATATATCTCGCAATGTGTATATTTACATTTTTTTTTTTTATTTGACACCATTTTAATCATGAGAATATCTTCTTTCTAATTATGTAAGGCTGGGCAGTGTATCTCGTTGTCAAACGCCTGACCAGAAATAGTCAGAAGTTGCCATTTGTTCCTACTTCCTCGTTATGCAGACATAAGCACACTTGGCCCCATTGAGATGCGGATGTTTACTTTCTACATCTATCTATCTATCTATCTATCTATCTATCTATCTATCTATCTATCTATCTATCTATCTATCTATCTATCTATCTATCTATAGAGAGAGAGAGAGAGAGAGATTCTAACCAATGACAGGGCCGAGGTAAATCACATGATCATTTCTGTGAGAGGATGGACCAATGAGAAGCAGCGGTGGCTTTTTGAATGGTGAAAGGCAGCATCAGTAGCTAACATTAGAGAGGGAAACTCGCAGCAAACTTGAAAAAGGTCCATCGACCACATCAGAAGCAGGACAATATTCTAGAAACAACAGTTATTTTGTGATATTTATAGATTCTCTTTAGGAAATCACCAGTACAATCATTTGGAACAAGCCACGTGGAGAAAGGTGATTTGTGCTTTACTTGTGTTGTCAAAGCTAGTAGCTAGCTAAGCCTGCAATAGTAGTTAACTAATGCATCTTCTGTTAACTAGAGTAGTTAGCAAGCTATTTAACTAGCCTGCTAATTTAGCTAGTCTCAACAGTTGTTGGGTGGCATTTTGTTACAACTATGTTAGCTAGAACAGTCAATAAAGATAAAATGGGTGACACGAGTAGCTAGTTATGTATGATTAGGCTGGACAATAGAACGAGTCAAAATAAATGTATCCCTTTTTATTTTACCACTACAATCTGTTCTTAGGACGAAGCTGAAAAATAACAACTGGTGTAGAAAGTAAACATCCGCATCTCAATGGGGCCAAGTGTGCTTATGTCTGCATAACGAGGAAGTAGGAACAAATGGCAACTTCTGACTATTTCTGGTCAGGCGTTTGACAACGAGATACACTGCCCAGCCTTACATAATTAGAAAGAAGATATTCTCATGATTAAAATGGTGTCCAATTTAAAAAATGTGTCTACTATTTCCCTATAGTATACAATGGGACGACCTCAGAGTAACATGAGTCATTTTTTTGTTGTTTACATTTGAACTAATCAACGTGAGCAGGTCTGAATTGCCAACTATAGCGAAGCTGCCATTGTGACAGTACAACAAAATGGGAGTAGAACGTTCAGGAAGGCGAGTTGGTGCCACAGTGATCAATAGAACTAATAGGGGCTGGCAGGATGAAAAATCCCTAAAATAAGGCCTGTTTTTTCGTGAATACTTCAAAACTACGGCAGGCAGCTGGGATATGGTAATATTTTGAAACTGGGCTCCACCGCGGATGCAATTAACTACTTTTTTGTTAAAAATGCCATGTGTCCCGCCTAGGATGATATAGCGACAGATAGCTGACCTAGATTTGTGTTTGCTAGCTAGTAGCCAAAGCTTGTCGCCTTAGCCAAATAACGCTACCTCAGTTTATGATGTGCTATGCGGGGCATTGATCTGACAAACCTGTAATTATGTCTTATTTGTATTTCCTTTTCTTGGGCTTTACTTCACTGTGGTTTGCTGGCACACTAAAGGTGTATTCTAGCCACCTATTGTATGGGTAGTGAACGAAAAACCATGGCAAAAAAACAAAGAAATACATCAATAAATCCATCCCACTCCTTCGGTCATAGTCCAAATCACAGGGTAAAACATTTGTGGACAGGATTCCTTGTAATGCCTCTAATGTAAAATCCCTGAGTCCCTAAACTTTCAGCCGCAGTCGCAAACAATGCCTATTTTCTCAGATTTTACTACTTTGTTTGCTCTGTGTAGTTTATAACCAATGCAATAAACAATACAAGTCCACCTTTTTAACATGCCAGGATCCTGGTCTCTAACTAACATGGTTTTTTCAACGTTCCTCTTCTGACTTCTGGATAGGAGACACGCTGGACAGCGCTTACTCTTGCCACCTCTCGCTTTCACGTAACAGGGCACTTTAGGAATTAGGGTGCATGTTCGACACTACAATTGCAGCATTTCACCTCACCTGCCATACAATAATCCTCCTCTATACATACAATTGACATGTCCAAATATTTTACATTTATCACACTACATGGATTTGGGCACAATGTCTTGTACAGGATATCTCACAACCAAAAAATACGTGTGAGAGACTTCTTTAAAGACCAAAATAATGGAGTAGGCTTTCTCTCTCCAGCCACCATACGGGTCAGTTGTCCATTAACCACTGCAGCTACTTCTTCAGTTACATCCTTTGCACTCACTTTTGGCGCCACTCCAGAGAACCCCCTTGATAGTAGGTGCCCTTACTTCACAGATCCACACGACACCTTCCAATCTGAAATCTTGTTCTGAGCATGCTCCTTGGATGAACAAAAAAATAAGCCCACTTGTTATCCTCACTGATGCAACGCATCTGCTATTTTCATCAAGACGTCAAACGGATCTCCCCGGTAACTCCATCGGTCCAAAACCTTCACTCCAACAACAAAAGTTGGAACTAGGCTTGGATTTACTAGATTCCATGAGCACATTACTCTTATTTCCCAAACATCCACTTCTGCCATCTTCCTTGGACTTTAACTAATCTGATTGCTTTGGTCTGTTTCAGGTTGGCATCATGTCTCAGAAGCAGATATATTACTCTGACAAATACGATGATGAGAAATTCGAGTATAGGTAAGTTGACTGTACTTTCTTCTAAAACTGTTTTGATCCAGCTATATAGCTAGAAAGCTAATATTGACACGTCTTGCCTGGCAGCTATCTAACTTCCCAGCCCTGTGATGTTGACACAACGTGACTCCGTAAAGTACCATTCCATTTCTCCACTGTCTGTAGGCACGTAATGCTGCCCAAGGACATTGCCAAGCGTGTGCCCAAGACCCATCTGATGTCAGAGACTGAGTGGAGGAACCTGGGTGTCCAGCAGAGTCAAGGCTGGATACACTACATGATCCATCAACCAGGTACACTGATAGTCACTGACAGATTTTACAGGGCTAGTCATTAAGGCTTGTCCTAGGCAAAATAAAGAAGTTGGGCACCCAGAACATAGTGTATTCAGACCCCTTCACTTTTACATTGTTACGTTGCAGCCTTTCCAAAAAGGATTCACTAGTTCCCCCCCCCCCCCAATCTACACAATACCCCATAATGAAAAAGCAAAAACAGTTTTAGACATCTTTGCAAATTTATAAAAAATTGAAATCTCATACATAAATATTCAGACCCTTTACTCAGTACTTTGTTGAAGCACCTTTAGCAGCGATTACAGCCTCTTATGATGCTTCAAGCTTGACATGCCTGTATTTGGAGATTTCTCCCATTCTATGCAGATCCTGTCAAGTTGGATGGAGAGCGTCGCTGCATAGCTATTTTGAGGGATCTCTAGAGAGATGTTCGATCAGGTTCAAGTCTGGGCTCTGGCTGGGCCACTCAAGGACATTCAGAGACTTGTCCCTGAAGCCACTCCTGCGTTGTCTTGGCTGTGTGCTTAGGGTCGTTGTCCTGTTGGAAGTTGAACCTTCGCCCCCAGTCTGAGGTCCTGAGCACTCTAAAGCAGGTTTTCATCAAGGATCTCTCTGTACTTTGCTCTGTTAATCTTTGCCTCGATCTAGACAAGTCTCCCAGTCCCTGCCTCTGAAAAACATCCCCACAGCATGATGCTGCCTACACCATGCTTCACCGTAGGGATGGTATTGGCCAGGTGATGAGCAGTGCCAGGTTTCCTCCAGATGTGATGCTTGGCATTCAGGCCAAAGATTTCAATCTTGGTTTCATCAGACCAGAGAATCTTGTTGTGTAGTACACAGCGTCGTATGAGATCTTCAGTTTGTTGGCAATTTCTCGCAGGGAATAGCCTTCATTTCTCAGAACAAGAATAGTCTGAGTTTCAGAAGAAAGGTATTTGTTTCTGGACATGTTGAGCCTGTAATCGAACCCACAAATGCTGATGCTCCAGATACTCAACTAGTCTAAAGAAGGCCAGTTTTATTGTTTGTTTAATCAGAACAACAGTTTTCAGCTGTGCTAACGTAATTGGAAAAGGGTTTTCTAATGATCAATTAGCTTATCCAAGTTTATCATTTTAAAAGGCTAACACAACGTGCTATTAGAACACCGGCGTGCTGGTTGCTGATAATGGGCCTCTGTATGCCTACGTAGATATTCCATAAAAAATCTGCCGGTTCCAGCTACAATAGTCATTTACAACATTAACAATGTCTACACTGTATTTCTGATCAATTTGTTATTTTAATGGACAAAACTGTGCTTTGCTTTCAAAAACAAGGACATCTCTAAGTGACCCCAAACTCAAACTTTTGAACGGTAGTGCATTTGGAAAGTGTTCAGACCCCTTCCAATTTTCCACATTCTGTAATATTACAGCCTTATTCTAAAATTGATTAGACAAATTTCAACAACAAAAATACAGGATTTTTTCGAGGCACAGATCTGGGGAAGGGTACCAAAGAATTTCTGCAGCATTGAAGGTTCTAAAGAACACCGTGGCCTCCATCATTCTTAAATGGAAGAAGTTTGAAACCACCAAGACTCTTCCTAGAGCTAGCTGCACGGCCAAACTGAGTAATCGGGGGAGAAGGGCCTTGGTCAGGGATGTGACCAAGAACCCATGGTTACTTTGACAGAGCTCCAGAGTTACTCTGTGGAGATGGGAGAAGCTTTGACCACTCTTGGCATTCTCTCAACCAGCTTCATGAGGTAGTCACCTGGAATGCATTTCAATTAACAGGTGTGCTTTGTTAAAAGTGAATTTGGAATTTCCTTAGGCTCAAACACATTATCAGTTGTGTTATGACTAGGTAGGGGTGGTTGTTTTGTTGATGTTGCATGAGAGGTTATTTTCCTGGCACCACACTCCCAGGGCCCTCACCTCCTCCCTGTAGGCTGTCTCGTCATTGTTGGTGATCAGGCCTACTGTTGTGCCGTCTGCAAACTTGATGATTGAGTTGGAGGGGTGCACAGCCATGCAGTCATGGGCGAACAGGGAGTACAGGAGGGGGCTGAGCACGCATCCTTGTGGCGCCCCAGTGTTGAGGATCAGCGACGTGGCGTTTCCTACCTTCACCACCTGGGGGCGGTCCGTCAGGAACTCCAGGACCCAGTTGCACAGGGTGGGGTTCAGACCCATGACCTCGAGCTTGGAGGGTTCTATGGTGTTGAATGCTGAGCTATAGTCAATGAGCAGCATTTTTGGCTATTCCTCTTGTCCTGATGGGATAGGGCAATGTGCAATGCGACGGCATCGTCTGTGGATCTTTTGGGGCTGTAAGCAAATTGAAGTGGATCTAGGGTGTAATGTAGAGGTGATATGATCCTTGACGAGTCTCTCAAAGCACTTCATGACAGAAGTGAGTGCTACAGGGCGATAGTCATTTAGTTCAGTTACCTTTGCTTTCTTGGGTACAGGAACAATGGTGGACATCTTGAAGAATGTGGGGACAACAGACCGGGATAGGGATATATTGAATATGTCTGTGAAAACACCAGCCAGCTGGTCTGCACATGCTGCTAGGGATGCAGTCTGGGCCAGCAACCTTGCGAGGGTTAACACGCTTAAATGTCTTACGTCGGCCACGGAGAACTAGAGCCCAGTCTTTTGTAGCGGGCCGCTTCGGTGGCACTGTGTTATCCTCAAAGCGGGTGAAGGTGTTTAGCTTGGCCGGAAGCAAGACGTCAGTGTCCGATGTGGCTGGTTTTCCCTTTGTAGCCCGTGATTGTCTGTTGACCTTGCCGCATATGTCTCGTGTCTGAGCCGTTGAATTGCAACTCCACTTTGTCTCTGTACTGACGTTTTGCCTGTTTGATTGCCTTACGGAGGGAATAACTACACTGTTTGAATTCGGCCATATTCCCAGTCAACTTGCCATGGTTAAATGCGATGGTTTGCACTTTCAGTTTTGGGCGAATGCTGCCATATATCCACGGTTTCTGGTTAGGGTGGGTTTTAATAGTCATTGGGTACAACATCTCCTATACACTTCCTTATAAATTCAGTCACCGTATCAGTATATTCGTCTGTTGTTCTTGGAGGCTACCCGGAACATATCCCAGTCCGCGTGATCAAAACAATCTTGAAGCGTGGATTCCAATTGGTCAGACCAGTGTCGAATAGTCCTTAGCACGGGTACATCCTGTTTGTTTCTGCCTGAAGGAAGAAGCAAAATAGAGTTGTGATCTTATTTGCCGACGGGAGGGTGGGGGAAGGCCTTGTAGGCATCCTGGAAGTTGGAGTAGCAGTGTTTTTAGCAGCGTGAGCACTACAGTCTGTGTTGATAAAAATGTAGGTAACGTTTTTCTCAAATTTGCTCAAATCTCCAGCTACAATAAATGCGGCCTCAGAATATGTGGTTTCCAGTCTGCATAAAGTCCAGTAAAGTTCCTTGTGGGCCGTTGTGGTATTGGCTTGGGGGATATACACGGCTGTGACTATAACCAAAGAGAATTATCTTGGGAGGTAATAAGGTTCGCCGTTTGATTGAGGTATTCTAGGTCTGGTGAACAAAAGGACTTGAATTCCTGTAAGTTATCACAGTCAAACCATGAGTAGTTAATCATGAAACATACAACCCCAACCCTTATTCTTCCCGGAGAGAGATTTATTCCTGTCTGCACGATGAACTGAGAACCCAACTGGCTGAACGGACCAAGACAGTATGTCTCGAGAGAGCCATGTTTCTGTGAAACAGAGTATGTTACAATCCCTGATGTCTCTCTGGAAGGAAATCCTTTCCCTGAGCTCGTCAACTTTATTATCCAGAGACTGAACATTAGCGAGAAATATACTCAGAAGCCGTGGGTGGTGTCGGTCTAAAAGTCAGCTCCGAGTGCCTCTATTCCGCATGCAGAGTATCCGACTTTGTTATACAAACATTCCTGAACCTACGGACTCGAGGAAGCTGTAGCTTCCATCAATGTAATTGTCTGCATAATTTCCAATCCCACATATATTTGAGTAAACATTATATACAGTTGAAGTCGGAAGTTTACATACACCTTAGCCAAATACATTTAAATTCAGTTTTTCACAATTCCTGACATTTAATCCTAATTAAAATTCCCTGTCTTAGGTCAGTTAGGATCACAACTTTATTTTAAGAATGTGAAATGTCAGAATAATATGAGAGAATAATTTATTTCAGCTTTTTTATTTCTTTCATCACATTCCCAGTGGGTCAGAAGTTTACATACACTCAATTAGTATTTGGTAGTTTTGCCTTCAAATTGTTTAACTTGGGTCAAACGTTTCAGGTAGCCTTCCACAAGCTTCCCACAATACGTTGGGTGAATTTTGGCCCATTCCTCCTGACAGAGCTGGTGTAACTGAGTCAGGTTTGTAGGCCTCCTTGCTCACACACGCTTTTTCAGTTCTGCCCACACATTTTCTATAGGACTGTGGTCAGGGCTTTGTGATGACCACTCCAATACCTTGACTTTGTTGTCCTTAAGCCATTTTGCCACAACTTTGGAAGTATGCTTGGGGTCATTGTCCGTTTGGAAGACCCATTTGCGACCAAGCTTTAACTTCCTGACTGATGTTTTGAGATGTTGCTTCAATATAGCCACATCATTTTCCTGCCTCATGATGCCATCTATTTTGTGAAGTGCACCAGTCCCTCCTGCAGCAAAGCACCCCTACAACATGATGCTGCCACCCCCGTGCTTCACGGTTGGGATGGTGTTCTTCAGCATGCAAGCTTCCCCCTTTTTCCTCCAAACATAACAATGGTCATTATGGCCAAACAGTTCTATTTTTGTTTCATCAGACCAGAGGACATTTCTCCAAAAAGTATGATTCCCCCCCCCCCATGTGCAGTTGCAAACCGTAGTCTGGCTTTTTTTATGGCGGTTTTGGAGCAGTGACTTCTTCCTTGCTGAGCGGCCTTTCAGGTTATGTCGATATAGGACATACTGTGGATATAGATACTTTTGTACCTGTTTCCTCCAGCATCTTCACAAGGTCCTTTTGCTGCTGTTCTGGGATTGATTTACACTTTTCGCACCAAAGTTCGAAACGCGTCTCCTTCCTGAGCGGTATGACGGCTGCGTGGTCCCATGGTGTTTATACTTGCATACTATTGTTTGTACAGATGAACGTGGTACCTTCAGGCGTTTGGAAATTGCTCCCAAGGATGAACCAGACTTGTGGAGGTCTACAATTATTTTTGAGGTCTTGGCTGATTTCTTTTGATTTTCCAATGATGCCAAGCAAAGAGGCACTGAGTTTGAAGGTAGGCCTTGAAATACATTTAGGCACACCTCCAATTGACGTCAATTAGCCTATTAGAAGCTTCTAAAGCCATGACATAATTTTCTGGAATTTTCCAAGCTGTATAAAGGCACAGTCAACTTAGTGTATGTAAACTTCTGACCCACTGGAATTGTGATACAGTGAAATAATCTCTGTAAACAATTGCTGGTAAAAGTACTTGTCATGCACAAAGTAGATGTCCTAACCGACTTGCCAAAACTATAGTTTAACAAGACATTTGTGGAGTGGTTTTAATGACTCCAACCTAAGTGTATGTAAACTTCTGACTTCATATATATATATATTGTGTGTATGGGGGATTAGAAATGATGCAAACATTTACATTGATGGAAGCTACAATCTATCTGCAATTTTAAAGCTGATCCACCCCATTAAACAAAAAAACATTGTTTTAAAATAGCAGATGCTATTGACCCTTCGCTAAGGCCTGCCCCAGAATTTTGGCATCAAATCGCAGCTCTTGAATGGATATCAACTGTCATCAAGTCCAACACCTTGGACAAGCTGATGTTTGAAACGCATCAAAGCCATTACGTCATTACAAAAACGGAGAGTTCATCTAATAACTAGTTGATTAAATGGCTACATAATTGAACAGTGCACAATGGGTACTTGCTACTGGGATTCCTGAAATGCAGAGCCTGCTGATGTGTCCACTTGTGGGGACCGTAGTGCAAAACATAAGTGTTTTGTGAGTTGACAGAGTTTTGGGATTTCATGGTCTGAAAAACACCACTCTAGCTCTGCCACCTTTCACCACAGATGCGGAAGTGCAACACTGGCGGATGCGGTGAATTGAGACTCATAAATTGCAACAACAAAAACCTCTCTAGCTGATGGATTTTGATGGGGATTTCTTTCTCCCAAAAAGTATATTAAAAATACAAAACTGAAATGTCAGTCTCCAACCCCCTCTAGTTAATACTTGGTCGAAGCACCTGTTGGCAGCAATTGCTGCTGTGAGTCTGTTGGGATAGGTCTCAACAGACTTTGCACACCTAGTTTTGGCAATATTTGACCATTCTTCTTTACAAAACTGTTCAAGTTCTGTCAAGTTCCTTGGGAAATGACCGCAATCTTCAAGTCATGCCAAACATTTTGGATTGGATTTAGGTCTGGGTGCTGACTGGGGAAACTCAAGGACATTTACCATTAAATATTTTTTTTTTTATATTCCTTAGCCATTCCACTGTACCTTTTTGACTGGGTTCTTTGGGTCGGTTTCATGCTGAAAGGTGAACTTCCGTTTCAGAAGAAACATCCCCATAACATACTGCCACCACCATGCTCCACTGTAGAGGTGATGTATTGGGTTTGTGCCAAATGTAGCACTTTTCAAATAGGCCAAAAAGTTCCACAACCTTTTGCCACAATTTTGTTACGTACTTCGAACGGGATTCAAGGTGGGCTTTCTTGAGTAGTGGGGGTGTGGCTTCCTTCTTGCCACCCTGCCATACATGCCAGATTTATGGAGTGCTTAGTATATTGTCACATTTTGACCAGCCTTGGCCATAAAAGCTTAACTCTTTCCAAGTTGCCATTGGACTCTTGGTAGCCACTCTGCTCAGTCTCTTACTTTCTCGGTCATCCAGTTTGGACGGATTGCCTGATCTAGGCAGTGTCTTGGTGGTGCCATACAACTTATGCTTCTTAATAATAGTCTTGACCGTGCTCCAAGGTATATTCAAGGCCTTTTAAAAATATTTTTATGCCCATCCATCCCCTAATCCGGGCTTTTTCACAACTTTGTCCCAGAGTTCTTTTGAAAGCTCCTTGGTGCTTGTGTTTTCTTTGCAATTCACTACCCAGCAGAGGGAACCTACAGGAACTGCTGAATTTATCCTGAAAATGTGAATCACTCAAATTTAACATAGGTGGAGGCCAATTAATATTGTGATTTTTGAAGGTGATTGTTTACATCTGAGCTAATTTAGGTTTGCAATTACAAGGGGGTGGACACTTATCCAACCAAGCTATTTCATTTTTATTTTTTAATTGTGGGATAGGATGTGTAGATCAATGGAAAATGCATTACCAGGCTATAAATCAACTAAAGGTGAACATTTTGAAAGGAGGTGTAGACTTTCTATAGGCACTGTAGATGTCTTCGGCGCCCGGGGAACAGTGGGTAGCATGGTGCATATAGCCATAGAAGCACAGTGACATGCCTCAATGCAGTCTTATTTGTGGCTTATTGGGGGTGTGGTTTCAGTTCTTTTTGGCAACCCATCCCATGTCATTCCAGTTCATCTGTATTTTATTTCATAAAATCTGACTAACACAGTGCACTGCTTGCTATGAATCAGGGATGCAAACTAGTCACCTTTTGGCGAAATTCTCCGTTTTGAATCCAAAATAGGTGACTTCGTGTAGATCCGATGAAGTTTTTTGGGGGGGGATCACTACTGGCTGTAAGCGAACGAGTGATGGAGAAATACTGGCTGTATCCAAGGCTCAGCCAATCGTTAACATAACAGCACGCAGCGCAGCACAGCACGCGACTGAAGAAAGAAAAGACAACCAACTTACTAGTTACATCAGCACGCGCTCTGGAAAGGAAGCGGTAATGAAGAGGTAATGTTAGGTGAGAAGCCAAACTACAGAGACGGGAGTGAGTAGGTGATGAAGCGTACTTCATGAGCTGTAACCGAAAAACAACTGGCGTTTGAAAAGTTTGAGGTGATGGAGAAAGTGTGGTGGAACAAGTATTAGCATTGTTAAGTTGCTGGATCGAATTCGTTAGCTAGCCAGAGAAATGTTGAACAACATTAGCCAACTTAACGGCTCAAATAATTAAGTTTATGGTGTGAAACTTTGCTTGCTAATAAAGTCAGACAGCTAACTTTACAACATCAGATGAGCTAACATTAGTAATCTAACAAATTCACTATATTATTAGCTGGTATACGACTCCTTGCCGTTCCTCAAGTTACAACATGTTACCGTTAGTTGCTTACTAGACTCTGGCAATCTGTGAAACTAGCTAACAAACTAACCGCTATATAATGTTTTCCCTCTACAGTATGTGGTTAATTTTCAGAATGAGAGAATGAGGTGAAAATGTGGCGTTGCTTGTTAAACAAGTCTCTCGTTCACATTTGATTGTCATTTTTTGTGAGTTTGGACATTTACATTCTGTAGCTCCTACCTATATATGTATGACTATGAGCTGGATCGCCTATCATTGCAATTCGTTTTATTTTTGTTTGCGCTCCTTAGAAAATTTAGCTAGCAGCCTCCATGGAAATTCGCAATTACTTGTGCTAATTTTGTTAGCCTTCTGGTAATGGAAGCCCAATGGGATGAGAGGACGACGATATAGAAATCTGGATACCGCCCTATTTTATTTATCACTATTTTCTTTAGCCAATTTTGGTCTTTAATGCAGGGCCGGCAGACAAGTTCCTTACTTTCTTCCCCTTCCACTTGTCTCTTCCATTTTTGCGGAAATTCTGCAATTAGTTGGTTGTAATTTTGAGTAGAGCAGCGTTGCCACTTAACCGATAAAATATTTTGCATTGGTGGAGCTCCAGAGGTGGCGTTTGTAAACACAGGCTACTTAACCTTCTGTTCAACTTTAGGTAAAGAGGCACAGACAAAACAAGGATAAATAAGTTAATGCCTCTCCTGAGGGAAACCTAATTTCTACTCCAAACAAATGTAAGCACTAACAGCCAGTGCTCCCATTCATATACAAAAATCCAATACTGAAATTCTCCAGATTTCCAATATTCGAGTCAACAAGATTTTTCCTAATTTGTTGCCTTACATCCTGGAATTAAAATAGATTTTTTTTGGGGGGGGGCGGGTGTGTGTATCATTTGATTTACACAACATGCCTACCACTTTGAAGATGCTAAATATTTATTGTAAAACAAGAAATAAGACAAACACAGAACTTGAGTGTGCATAACTATTCACCCCCCCCCAAAGTCAATACTTTGTAGAGCCACCTTTTTCAGCAATTACAGCTGCAAGTCTCTTGGGGTATGTCTCTATAAGCTTGGCACATCTAGCCACTGGGATTTCTGCCCATTCCTCAAGGCAAAACTGCTCCAGCTCCTTCAAGTTGGATGGTTTCTGCTGGTGTACAGCAATCTTTTTAAGTCATACCACAGATTCTCAATTGGATTCAGGTCTGGACTTTGAATAGGCCTTTCCAATACATTTTAAATGTTTCCCCTTAAACCACTCGAGTGTTGCTTTAGCAGTATGCTTAGGGTAATTGTCCTGCTGGAACCTCCGTGCCAGTCTCAAATCTCTGGAAGACAGAAATGGGTTTCCCTGAAGAATTTTCCTGTATTTAGCACCATCCATCATTCCTTCAATTCTGACCAGTTTCCCAGTCCCTGCCTATGAAAAACATCCCCACAGCATGATGCTGCCACCACCACCATGCTTCACTGTGGGGATGGTGTTCTCGGGGTGATGAGGGGTGTTGAGTTTGCACCAGACAGGCTACTGGAAACATGACTGAATACAAACAGTGTAGCTATTCCCTCCGCAAGGCAATCAAACAAGCTAAGCGTCAATATAGAGACAAAGTAGAGTCACAATTCAACGGCTCAGACACGAGAGGAATGTGGCAGGGTCTTCTTTGCTCGCTTTGAGGATAATACAGTGCCACCGACACGGCCCGCTACCAAAACCTGCGGGCTCACCTTCACCGCAGCCAATGTGAGGAAAACATTTAAATGTGTTAACCCTTGCAAGGCTGCTGGCCCAGATGGCATCCCTGGCCGTGTCCTCAGAGCATGCGCAGACCAGCTGGCTGGTGTGTTTACGGACATATTGAACCAGTCCCTATCCCAGTCTGCTGTTCCCACATGCTTCAAGAGGGCCACCATTGTTCCTGTTCCCAAGAAAGCTAAGGTGACTGAGCTAAATGACTATCGCCCTGTAGAACCCACTTCCGTCATCATGAAGTGCTTTGAGAGACTAGTCAAGGATCATATCACCTCCATCCTGCCAGACACCCTGGACCCACTCCAATTTGCTTACCGTCCCAATAGGTCCACAGACGACGCAATCGCAATCATACTGCCCTAACCCATCTGGACAAGAGGAATACCTATGTAAGAATGCTGTTCATCGACTACAGCTCAGCATTTAACACCATAGTTCCCTCCAAGCTCGTCATTAAGCTCGAGACCCTAGGTCTCGACCCAGCCCTGTGCAACTGGGTCCTGGACTTCCTGACGGGCCGGCCCCAGGTGGTGAGTGTAGGAAACAACACCTCCACCCCGCTGATCCTCAACTCTGGCGCCCCACAAGGGTCTGTTCTCAGCCCTCTCCTGTACTCCCTGTTTACCCTTGACTTCGTGGCCAAGCACGCATCCAACTGAATCATCAAGTTTGCTGACGACACTACAGTGGTAGGCTTGATTACCAACAATGACGAGACGGCCTACAGGGAGGAGGTGAGGGCCCTCGGAGTGTGGTGTCAGGAAAATAACCTCTCACTCAATGTCAACAAAACAAAGGAGATGATCGTGGACTTCAGGAAACAGGAGAGGGAGCACCCCCCTATCCACATCGACGGGACAGTAGTG